>NJRQ01000031.1:40031-54839 GCA_003063805.1 Aphaenogaster ashmeadi | reverse complement strand
ATATACATAAATAGCTTTAGCTTTGTCGCTTCGTTACGATCGTTATTATTCAAATACGTACATGTTATATTCTATAAGCAATAATTTATACTTTTCTTACTCCGCTTCTTCCTTTTTCCTTTTTAGGAGCCTACAGAGTTTTCTACGAATACTCTTTCGGCCGAGAGAAAGGTAAATCGTATAATTCTTCGAACAGAATCGCCCGATATCTTTGCGGACGTCAGTACGAAACGGCGGAGGGATAGGGTAAATATTTCGGCGCGGATACAACGGACCGATCGGTATGCGGCCTTCAGCACGGCGCGCTGCTGTATACACAAGGTCGCGGGTCGCCGCGCCGTATTCGCGCGGCGACGCTCGAGCGGGCAGGTAGCGGTGCGTGCCACTTCGCGTATCACCATCGTATTGCTGTCGAAACGCGATCGTTCCCTACGAACATTCAACGATCGTCGCACCGCGCGGTTAACCAACTCGAGATTAACAATCGGCGAGTGTACAGACGGCTGCCGCTTATCGAAGATATTCCGCCGCGATTCACTCGTTTATGCACACGTTATTATGCACACATAGCTCATAAAATAGAACTCTTATTATTCGATAGAATGCTAGTTACGAGATACGTCATGATTGTCTGAAATATATAGAACAAGCTTAACAAATAAAAGCGGGTAGAAAGAAAATGATAACACATTGCTCCGTTGAAATAGAAAAGTGACACAAATAAAAAATGAGCATTTTCGAGATAATGAAAAGAAATCGACCCTAAAAATTAATATATTTTTGTGAAAAAATGACACATTTGTAGCTTGTTTGCTTATATAGAAAAATGTCACAACTCTGATAAGGGATGAAATTTACACTATACTATAGTTGCAGTGTTCGAATTTTGAAAACTCATGACATACACTGAAAAAAATCCATGTATTTTTACATGGAAATTACTTGTTCAAAACCGGAAAATTACCTAATTATCACTGTAATTTTTTTTCCAGATTTTTAAAAGTAAAAATATATATTAATGGTAAAATATAGGTGAAATTACTATTTTTATGCAAAAATCACGTGTAATTTCATGTGAAATCACTTGCTATTTTCCATGTGGGTAGCAATATTGTATAATTATGCTGAGTCGGAAAAAAACCCAGCATAATCATGTAAATATTTTTTTCAGTGTAGTTTTAAAGAATACATTATAATAAGTATAACATGGAATGAAAGTGAAGTTATACATATTCGCTATCCTAATTTTTAAAAAACGTTCCAATTCAGAATGTTAAAAATGCTCTACTGAAAAGTTGCTTATTTTGAGATGTGTCACTTTTTACCAACGGAGCGATATACTTAAAAACGTAATGCTTATTTTTTGAGTAGAATTTCACAAGAGAGATTCGATTAGTATTTAATATTTAATGGTGAAAAATGCATGGAATGTTTGATAACCACGCGGCCGATTACTTCCGGCAACAATGATAACGCGTGCGACTGCATACATCGCCTCTTTGTTCCCTACGCGTCGATTGATTCAAGACTTCCACGAGCGCGCCGCAAGTATGTATTAATAATACGTAGGTCGGTCGCAGTAATTACGCGATACCACTCGCATTTTTCTGTGTGCGCGGCACTCCGATTAATATGAATGGATCCCTTTCATACGAGAGCCACGCGTTCCTTAGCCGATAAACACTCTGATTCGTGTACGTTAAAAGCCTTCTCTCCCCCACCCCCCTCTCTCTCTTTCTCACATAGAGTACATAGAGTGTCCGAGATACACTTTAAGGCACATAATGTTCCTGCATCTTATACGACAAACGGCACGCGTGAAATAAAAGGATAAATGTGCCGTATAACTTACAGCCGTAAGTGGTCACTGAAATATACACCTATATATAAATAAATACACCGAACTATAAACATCTTCCGCACATATCTCCGTGAAGAGTTAAGACTTCATCATTAAAATTTCAACCGAGTTCCGTTTAAAAAAATTGACGAAAAATGACACATCAAAATGATAACAAATAACGTCAGAGCTTATTACCTGGGATATTTAAAAATAATGAATATTTAATGATAAATTTATCTAAAAGATAAGGGTTCCAGGCGAGGGATAAACCGCTGAGGGCATTGCGGTGTACAGATTTGGGGCATTAGTGGGCATTACATAAAAAATTCACTAGTAATGCCCAAAAATTGTGTACTTTTAGTGTACTTTTGTGTACTTTTAGTGTACTTTGTGTACTTAGTAATGCCCAATTTTGGGCATTACTAGGCATTGGTGTACACAATTTTTGTCAGCGGTTTACCCCTCGGTTCCAGGATACTAGAAGCACTAGAAGATCTTCCCATTTTCGTCATAATAATTTTTCCATTTGAATCACAGAGAGTATTGACTTAAATCGCGATACTTTTCGAATTCTTGGAAACGATATCCATCCGCAGATATCGGACAGACGCGCGTCCGATCGTGCACGTGGGTACACACGGGTTCACGTGGGTCGAGAAAACTGCGATTTACGGGCATAAGTGACAGACGCGGCGACGCGTAGCGTAAGCTTTGATCGGCCGCGCGGCTCTCGACTGACTTTTATCAACCATTATTACCGTCCCCCGTCGCATATATCGTGCATCGCTGTCCGAGCATCGGCCTTTCACATGCGCCATTCAAACTTTTCAAGTGCGCTTAATTATCGTGTCTATAAATAAAACGACGCGTAACGCTCCTTTGATAATTCGACATAACGCGCATTGTGCGGACGCGTCGCTCAATGGGCGCTTTAGAGAGGCACACACAATGAGAGGAACAATATTGCGCGTGTCGAAAGGGCGATATCGAGAACGAGCGGAAATCCCCAGCAATCTAAAAAAGAGAAAATGAGAGAGAGAGAGAGAGAAGGGGAACAAAAAAATATAAAAAGAGAGTAACAATGTCATAGTTGAATGAGCTGACAATAATTCAAAAAATCAAAGAATGAAATAGAGAAGGCTTTTCAGAATTTTCTGGATAAATTCCTACACGGAAAGACCAGTTTTGAAATATCTAAAAATTTGGTCAAATACAGATCTGAAAATAATTTTGTTAAACCATCAAAAGTAAGTAGGACACTTGAGCAAGCATGATAATAATGCTGCAAAAAGTTTTAATATTCTAGCAATTATTTTGAGTGTCCTACTTGCAATTAGTTACTTTTGATGGTCTAACAAAATTATTTTCAGATCTGTATCTGGCTAAGTTTTTAAATAGAAATTTCAGCAAAACCATTCTTTCCATGTACCAATGTGGATCTCACTTTTTAAAATTTTAAATTCAGAATTTATTAGTATAGCTGTATATTCCAGACTAGTATATCTCGTATAAAATTGCGTTAAAGATCCGTCGGGATCGGGTGTCTTTATCGATTACGAGTCAAGTGTCTACTTTCCCGCGATGAAGACGCGATGGAGACCTTCTCGTGACCGCGGCGATTCGAAAGCCCGTCGACGTAAAATCACCGCGAATTCGCACGACGAACGGCGACATTGTACCGGCACCAAAGCGCCATGAATGGGCACGAAGGCGTCCGTCCGAGTGAATGGAAAGCGCGAGAGACAAGTTCCGCCCACGCATCGGGACCCCATACAGGTAGACGGATAATATACACGTCGGTACACCTAGTTACGCGCTAATAGACGTTGCGGATGATGGAAGGGGCTATTCGTGTGGCGAATGTAGGCGAGGGTTCACACCGCGTCCAACGCTCGGTTCGTACGGAACGGAATCGCGGTCAAAAAAATCTTGTTATAGATTAACGACTAATGTCCATTTTTTTCTACCAATGTTTTTTAATCTCGGTTTAACTTGCTTTTTATTTTTTTCTAGTTCTAAGAATTAGAAAAAGATAAAGAGTAAGTTAAACCGATTAAAGTTAATCTACATTGCTAGAAACGGACTTAAGTAAAAAGAGACAGTCTCTAATTCATTCGCGATTGCTGAACACTTTTATTCGATTGGTTATTTAAATAATTTCTGATCAAGATAATTTCACTGAGGATTAATTTAATCCTTTAGATGGGAGGCCCAGTATCGATTCTAATTAACGCGCGATTTTAATTAATGATCCGCCTCGAAACAAACTTTCGCGAATCTTTAAAGGAAAAGAAAAGAGTTGTTTGCGTAACGGAAGAGAGTGTCTCTCGCGCTATCACGGATGGACGTCCCGACAGTGGATTATTACGGGAGAATGATTTAGATAGCACGCTAATTAGTTTTCTGTGACAAGACAACGCACTTGAAGGTGAAACCAACAGGTAGCAGCGTTAGCACGAAAAAAATATGCGATAAGATAAAGACCAGCTACAGGGCGATAATTGCGGGGCATAATATTAGCACAGCCTGATAAATTCGCGTACGCGAGACTACGCTTTCTCCCTCTCGAACGTGCCGTTTTCTTTTCTCGAGACGTTAGGTTAATTGCCCGCCGAAAAATCTCCGGAGCACATTAACGTAACGCGCGTATTTGGTGTGTATGTATTTCATTTATATAGAAATATAGGCTATATATGATCGGGCTGGGTCTTTTTTGCCTAATAATATTTTTATTGCGTGAATTTATATACACTTCATAAAACTCAGCTAACCGTATATAGCCCATATTTCTATATATTGTGTTGTTCACTTATTCGGTTTATATTTACCTATTGTATTTTATTTACTTCAGCTTATACATGCCATGAAGGAACTCGATTTACAAATTTCTTTAATCACACATCCATCCATCCTTTATTAAAATATTCATATATTTTCCTTTATAATTATTTTTCTCCTTATTTCTTTATTTTTCCTTTATTTCTTTCTTATCTAACACAGCCTTTTATATCTAATCGCTCCACATATACTAAATTCCAAATCCTAATCTTTCCTACTTCTACTCCGCCTATCTCTCTGTTCTTCATCTCTTCATCTACATTCGCCATGTATAAGCTAAACAAAGAAGTTAAACAAAACGCACGTATTTAGTAAATATATAACTTAGGGTCGAAACGTGTCGTATGTACCGTTTTTAATTTAAAATATACGGTTGGCCAGTTGTTGTCGATGAAATTTGAGTTTATTGTTTGAATATTACTGGCGGTTTAACTATTTGTTAACATTGTGGAAAATATACAACATTTTATATACTTATTCATTTTAATTCAATTTTTTCGTAATAGAAAAAGTTGATAACGCATGTTTACGTCACATATTCAATGTCGTAAAACTTTCAAAGCTTCCCGAGGTAGCTACACGTTTCACGCAGCCTGTCCGCGTAAAAAGACAATTTCAAATCTCAGCACACGCCGCAGGCGAACACTCGCGGATTAGGCGTCACGCGAGATTTTTTTCGCCGTGATGCAATTCGCTAGATCGCTACTCGGTCATTCCTCGCGCGTTTGTCCGCTCGAGCGACAGCTATTTTCGCAAGACCGTTGGATTACGCCGGCGAGACGGCGGACGTTACTCTTCAACGTCGCCCGTAATGGCACTTCGCGTCGCGGAGTGCATCCGTCGCGCGAGTGCACTTTCAGCGACTGCGATTGCTCCACGCGATCCCGTATACGTTTCCTTTCCGAGAGAAAACACCGCGATCGAACGCGTTCATATGGCTCGAAACCGCGCGTTTCTCGTCTGGTAATTCACGTTTATCTGAAACTTCGCATTCACTATAAATATATAATATTAAAAAAAAACAGGAACCATAAAGAAAAGCGGAGAGTGCCCAGATTCCTCGGGAATCGGTAATAAAATTTGCGGTAATAAAACTTGCGGTAATAAAACTTGCTCGGGTATGTTACGGTCGGCGGAGTTACGAAATTCGCGAGAACGCGAGCAAAATCGGACGGCGCGAGTTCCAGGCTTCGTGTGTATATCTGGTACCAGCAGCGGCAGCAGCAGTTCGGGAGCAAAGGCACCACTGACGTCACGAGCTATCTTTAAACCCGGCATCGAGTCCAACGCTCCGCACGCACGCACGCACGCAACCGCGTCCTGCGTAAGTGAGCGCGTGAGAGATCAGAAACGGATGCGATGCGCTGCACCGTGCTGTACTCCCGCCGTTGCCCGTACAATGTACCATTGTCTTAATCCCTTTTTCCTTTCTCCTTTCTTTACGTTGCGGCGCAAATCCGCGCGCTAACCTACGTCCGCAGATATGTCTATGGTGTGTGGGCAAACAAGTATAAGTCAAAATTCAGTAATTTGAGAAAATCACGTTTCAAGTTCTAGCATTGACATTTTTTTAATTTTATGGCAATTACCCTAACAATATCGGATGTAAAACTAACAGAGATATTTACTTATGGGTAACACTACTGCTCTCTAAATCTGAATCAGTGCAAAGTATGCCAGATCAGTGACTATTCACTAAGTTCACTGAGCACAGTGAATAGTCACTGATCTGGCATACTTTGCACTGATTCAGATTTAGAGAGTGTGTTATACAATATAAGTCAAATACTAATGTGCCCACTAAAAATGGTCTTTTTGTAGTTATATTGCATAGGATAATTCTAATAGAATGTTAATTCAACAGAAATGAGTTATACTATTTAAACCATCAAATAGAGTTCATGGAAATATCTGTAGTTATGACTGACTCATTTTCGCAAAATTCTGACTTATACTCGTTTGCCCACACATCATAGATATATAAGCGGATGACCACATCCTTCCAAATTGAATGTTTAAAAAGTGCTCAAGGTGTTAATCCTCCAGTTCCTTCAAAATATTCTGCCTTGATATAATGAAGCCTGGAAAAATTAGAGTCTACGTTTTCGACTTTTTCTTGTACGGCGCGTAGAATCGCGCCTCCTTTTTCAAGACGAATAGTCATCAGTTATTTGCGTGGCAACATTATAGGAGAAAAAAATATAAAAAATCTGGAAAATGTAAGAAATATAGAAAATCTGGACTACGGTTACAGGTCTGGTTACCTTGCACGCGCAACGATTGGCGCGAGATGCTGCGAGAAATCGCGGACGTTGAGTCATCGTGCCGTTTTTACTCGCGAAACCCTGAATCTCGATGGGACGGTTATTTAATGCGGAAAACAGTCGAGCCGAGTAACAATCGCGACGAGAACGTAACAACATGATTCTGTGATGTCGTAAAATAAAATGCTAATCTGCCAATTTACAAAGGGAATGCGGAAGGCATTCAGCGTAATGATGCCTTCAGCCATAAAACAATTAGAGAGATAAAATAAGATCGTAAAAGATTTACAAGAAATGATACATATGAATAACTCTGAGACGATTATAAAATATTAAAATATTAAAAAATTACCAAAGCAATCAGAATTATATGACAGGAAATGATTTAAAAATGTTTTAATAAAAGAGTTAATTAGAGAAAAAGCTAAAAAGTAATAAATTATGGAGAAAAGTGTAAGTCAGCGAGTCAGCTGGCTTCTCGGTTAAAAACCCATGATATGCAGAAACGCCCCGTGCATCGAACGGGGGGAGGAGGACAGCTTGCAGAGTGCAGAGTCGCGTCCGTGTGAGTCATCGTTCTTCCTGCCGTTAATGCGATTTCGGTGGTCGCGACACGTAATGACGTCTCATCGACGTCTAATCGTTTCCACGTTAATCCGCAAGCGGATACGTTCTGCGAATTAACGCTTATTCCGTAACGTTAGTATCCTGACATCAGCATATACTTAGCGAGTCATATCGAGTTTGCCTTCAAACACTCGCGGTTAAGTCTTGCAATCGAAATGCGAGCAACCAAGCACGTTGTTTGCCGTATCACTGTAGTTGAGACTTTTACTCGAGAGTCTTAATGGGCGGCTGCCAGATAAAACGGGATAATACGATACAACAGGATACCATATGACGCGGAGACTCGAGCCATTCCGTTCCAACGAGCAGAATAGTTTCGATCGCGAAATACCGGAAGTTATTTCATCCCTGTTAAATAAGCCTCACCCCCTCTACCAGCGTTGAATAAATTTTAAGATATTGTAAAATTAACTGCTAATTAGGTGATCGAACCTGAAATTAGCCCGAAATGTTTAGCAAAAAATTAGATGTATAATGGAGGGAAGCTGACTTGACGTTAAGTTAGCCTGCCCCACATATAAAAAAAATAGTACCTAATCACTTAATTTTGCAATATTAGAATGCATTTAGTGAAAAGGCTATAACTTAATGGAGGACTCATTATATTTCGATTCGCGCCAGTGCGTACCCTTGACGGTGCTTCCAGGAAAAACCGTGCACCTCCCCGGTTGAGATTAATAGCGTCTGCCGAACGTAATCGATTTATGCCGATTCCCGCGGGCACAACGAAGCGAATTCGCGCGGGGCTCATGGCCTCGTTCGAACGAAACTCGAGCGTATCGCTCGCTAGCCGCGCCGTCGATCGCAAAAGAAACGAAACAACGTTCTGCACGAGCGAGTGCCATCGGCCGGAACGACCACGATCCGCTGTCGCAAGAACGATCGACCCCGATCGAGATTCGATCGACGGTCTCAAACCAATAATAATAATAATAGTAACTATCGGGGCACACTATGAATCCGCCGGCGTGGGACAGACGTTCGATTGTACCGATTGTGAACGCGACGAACTGATTACACGTATATTGAGTGCAAAGTAGACGTACATGCGCGATTTCCGCCTATTTTTATCAATTCATTGTGGCTTGAAATACGTCAATGCAATCCCAGAAAACATTAAGACGTCTTAACATTTTTTAAACGTTTTATAAAACTATCAGAATGACGTCTTGTGTCCCGATTTAAGACGCCTTTAGAATATTATTTTAAGATATCTTAAAGACATCTTATTTTGGACCATTTTTAGACATATAGTTAAATAAAAATCATACGGAAAATAATACGGAAACCCGTCGACAAGAGAAAGAATACGAGGCAGAAGCTGAAATTATTGGTAAATCGGTACATCAATGATTTAAAACTTACACAACTTTGATAGCTATCTATCTGTTGCAATAGAGATCAGTTTTGTCGTTAGCAAAATTGTGTAGGTATTAAATCATTGATATTCCGATTTATCAGGTAATTCCAGCTCCTGCCTCGTATTCTTCCTCTTGCCAACGCGTTTCCAAACAGCTTCGCTTTAATTGTGTCGTTGTAACATCAAATAATACAAAATATTGGATGCTAGATTAACTGACAATTAATACTTTCATTGGTTATGTTATATCCGGATTGTGATCACGTCATGTATTTCAATCGATAAATTTATCATATATTACAGTCGATATATATGTCATATGTTACAATTAATAATGTAAATAGTTGTACATGCTCCAAAAGATGTCTTATAATGAACAATTTTCAGACGTCTTTTCAAAAAGTCTGAAAAATATCCGAAAAACGTCTTTTGGCAAAGTCGTAAAAAGGTCTTTTAGACTTGCCTATTTTCTGGGATAGCTCATTTTCAGGTCTGTGAAGTTAGCACCCAAAAACGCAAATTTTCATAAAATGCCAATGGCATTCGTTTGTCCACGATTTGTCCACTTTTGTCCACCCAACATTTTCGTTTGTCCACCCTTTAAAAAACGATGGACAAACGGTGGACAAACGATACCAGTGCTTAATTAAAAGAAAATGCAATCAGAAGTGCTCAGGACAGTCACTTTCTAATTTTTTATGTTTATTTGTTAATAACTCGATTCCACTGGGTGGACAAATGAGAATAATGAGTGGATAAACGATTCCACACAGTATGTAATTTAAAGTAAACGCAGTCAAAGTTGTTCTTAGTGACAATTGTTCGTTTTTTCATTTTGTTTATAACTCTATTTTGCAGGGTGGACAAACGAAAATGTTGGGTGGACAAACGTGGACAAATCGTGGACAATCGTATCCCGTTTCGCAATTAATGAAAAATGTTCATCGGGGTGCTGATGTCAAATTTTGCCCAATTTTTCAATTTGGTCATAACTTTTTTTTAAGAGTGGACAAACGAAAATATTGGGTAGACAAACGTGGACAAATCGTGGACAATCGTATCCCGCTTCGCAATTAATGAAAAATGTTCATGGGGGTGCTAATGTCAAATTTTGTCCATTTTTTAAATTTGGTCATAACTTTTTTTGAAGGGTGTACAAACGAAAATGTTGGACAAAAGTGGACAAATCGTGGACAAACGAATGCCATTGGCATTTTATAAAAATTCGCGTTTTGGGATGCTAACTTCACAGACCTCTCGTTTTCCTGTTTTTCTCCCTCTATTTTCGATTCGTTCGCGATGATCTTACTTGAAGTCTTACTTGCGCGAGCATCCATCGCGCGATTATTCCAGCGCATTATTGCTCCGCCGTTTGATCAAAAGAAAAGATTGCTCGTGGAAGGATCAGTCATGCACGCAGGCCAGCTTCCGGACGTGAAGCTTCAGAAAATGTGCAACAGTGGACCCATTCAAACAATCCATCGCGATCGTGTACGGCAGTCAATTACCCGCATCATCTCGCGATACATCGTAAAATTTCGTTTACTCACGAAACACATTTAAAATTAATCCCGAGGCAACAACGCAACGGAAAATAATCCCTAGTTCAGAAGAATTTATTAATAAATTTTATTAACAAGGAGAAAATTCTCTCCTTTCACGAATTCGTTGACATTACTAATGTATTTACTAATTAAAATAAAATTAGCAATTGAGATAAGGCGATTTAACATTTAATTTGTTTCTTTAAATAAAATGTTTTATTAAACAATTATTAATGTAATCAATCGTATTAATTGCATTATGTTGTTAATTGTTACATACATTATTGTACGTTAAAATTTTTGTCACTCTATTACAATATACCGTTGTTAAATTATGTTATTCTATCGCAGGCAGGCATGCGGCCTCGGTTCAATATATTCTGCTGGGTGTCGGGTGCCGATCCCGAAGCACGTGACAGAAAACGCATTCGTCACATTATTGAACGGCCAATGAACGCCGGCAGCACTATGTGCTTGTAGAGGCAAGAATCGATCTACATTACGCGCGACTCGAGGCAGAGAAGGATGGAGCAAGTCGGTCGGGACCCCTATTAAATCATCATCTGATGCGACAGCATTGTTTACTGCTCGAGCAGCGTTTCGTTTTAGAAAATAGATTCAGATCGCGACGTCATAATGCCTATCTCGAATCAAGTGTGAAATAACGTTTGCCTAAGAATAAACACGACACCTTAATGCTTTTAATTCCCTTATCATGACCTATTTAATATCATGACATATCTCGCAAATGACATAAATATCGTTTCCATCTCCATACATCGTATATTTCGACCTTTCCTGTGCGACAAATCGCGCTGGACGAAAGATTTATCACGCAGTCATGAAAAGATATGTAACTGTAAATTTATTTAAAAACGTAATAACAATGTGCATAAAACCGAATCGAAATAGTTAGCTACAGAAAAATGTACATTATATTACACGATTATGAGAGGATTACTTTTTTTGGATCATAGTTTTAGATATCAGATGACTGAAGTAACTCATCTTGGTTATTGACCGAAGAAGCGATTCACTCTAGTAGGCGTATCCGTAAATAATCCTATTATTCCATCTCCCAGTTGAATAAGAACCGTACGGACGCTCTAATTGAACGGAATGAATTACGGGGATGTCGGTAGTTATTCCATCGAACCAAATAGCCGCATGGTCGACTTTTCGCACATCGTTCCTCCCCGCGGTCAGCGAAACTGTACACCCTGCATATACGTTCTCATTTGCGAGATATATGATGAAGGCCGAATTTAACGTCACTAGAGCGTTAGATGCAGCATTTTTACTGGACGATACATAACTAAATAATAATGAACATAACTATATATACATAACTATATATGTATGTATATATAACATAACTATATAACGTAATTAAAATATTACTAATAAATAACTGGATGATACATAACTAAATAATAACGTATATAATATACATGTAATAAATTGTAAGACGACCTAACTGGCAAATTCTATTCATTACTACGTATCAACCATACGGATTGTGGTCCTCTACGAGTAATAAATTTATACTAATGATGCTAAAGCATCTATAAGATTCTCCCCCCTCTCCCAACCCCCATCCCATCACAAAAAATGTTAAAGAATTTATTGCGAAAAAGATTTGGGAAAATAAGAGTTTCTGGGTATATAATATAATTTTTTCAATTAGTAACTTAATTTAGAATAATAAAATTAGAATTTTACGCAATGGTTAATAAAACTGCAGCGTAAGTTATTAATTCTTGAATTGTTCCTATTCGCATGACCACTTTCGGCTTACTCTATCGCAAAACTAGCGAGAGAAACTAGCGGGCACTACGAATCAAGCTGATTACGAATAGAGCGGATACGAGCCGATGCGAGCAGGTGATTCAATTTTACTGTGGATCACCGCGATAGACCGGCCGTTAGCGTTTACGCCCCTCGATAGATAGTTATAACGTTTAATCAGTCGTGACATAATGAGATCTCCATGAAGAATTCCGATGACGCTCGATCGGCATATCGTGCCACCTGCGTTCCATTATCTACGTGTGGGTAGCGTGTGTGTCTTGCTATTATTTCATAAAAGCGTTTGCCGACGTCGACCTCGACCCTTATTTTTCCCGACGAGCCTCCACTAACGCAACTGATATAAAAACTCTACTTTGCTAATCGAGCCTTAAACCGGTATATTATTTGTGTGTGTGTGTGAGCGTATTTTTTTATGAAGATTCGATTGTTAAATTAACTTGTTAACTTTAACGTACTAATCTTGTACATGAAAATTGTCCAGGTTTATTTCTCGGTAAAAAGGTACAGTAAACCCTCATTAACGCAAACCCGGTTAACACGAACATTCGGTTAACCCGAACTAAAATTTGGGTCCCGGCAGAGTTGTACAGGGCAAGATTTCCTCGGTTAACCCGAACACGTGGTTAACACGAACTCAAATCCCGGTCCCTTCGAGTTCATGTTAACGAGGGTTTACTGTAATACCTTTTTAAAAGAGTATAATTTCCTCCGCGAGTTCTCATGACATCCCTTCAAGAAAAATTCATAATCATACGATGTGGGTCAATTGTTCCAAGTATTTCTTGAGACATTAGGCGCAAGAAGAAACACATTAACGAGGGTGCGGTCTGTTTGATCTCATCGTCGTCTAACTCACTCACGCTCCTAAGTTGTCCGTGGGGAAAATTTCTGTCTGTGTCGTACAACTCAAAGATATCGCGTTCTCGAAGCGATCGTTTCATTTTTCGTAAAAGGCACGACGTGTATTCTGCGAGTGTCGTATTTTCAGGACATTATCTGTTCGTAAAAAAAAACATTGCTATATGTGCCAAGGGCAATATCAAAAACCTGCTTCGCTATTTTTAAGAGCGTTCGTAAGATAAAAAGCGGGCATGAAGGCTTCTCTTAAACGTATAAAAACATTTCATTATGCAAATTAAATTCATGGTATCATGTCTTTTATTCGTTAGCTATTATTTGTGAACAAAATTCTGCTCATCCCTGATTAATAAACTTATAGTATTTCATAATACTCTTAAATTCGACGATAATCGAGGGTTCGTAACGCCGTGAATTCGTGTTAATGGTCATGAATTCGTCGTCGCGACTCGTTGACTTATAAGGCTCATCCTTTTAAACCGCAATAATGAAGTCACTCGGTCAAGGTTTCAGAGCGGAGTTTCGTCGACGCTGCTAAAGCAGGCGTCGCCAACGCCATTTCCTCGTCCACGCGGCGCGTGTCGAACCATTCCGGACTTTCATCATCGTATCTCGAATATTTTCAGTCTAGCAGAACTGTTGCTCGGCTCTCAGCACGCACCGACGGATCCCTCGCATGCTCGAATTATTCGGAAGAACTATCGCGTGTGATTCACTCGCTTAGTTACGAAACCGGCACGTTCGTCGGACTGTGAAGTCACGCGCTCTATTATTCATGTCCGAGCGAAAAATTCTCGGTTACATACGCGATACGTAATTTAAGCTTGACCATGAAACGCATTAAAAGTCAGAAAATTTCCTAAACAAAGTGAAATAGCTTGGAATAGAAAAATTCATTTCCAATTCATCATATACAGTGAGATTTATACTCTGAATTATATTATGAAATTTTTCTATAGAAACAGTGAAAGGTACTCGATGTTTAACGTTTGATGTCGATCGTGGTTATTTGAGTCAAAAAGTTTCGGCGGTTTAAACATTTATAATTATTAAATAAAAAACTAAATATAATAAGCTCGTTGTATGCAAATGCACTAATAGATAATGGAAATGTTCAATAGAAACGAGCAAGAGTTAGGATGGAAGATAAAAATTAAATAATTGTGTTTATTACATATGAAAAAGAAAAATATAAAAAGAAGTTTTGACTGTACTTTTAGTCTTCCTCAATATATAAACTTAATAATTATTTATTCAGAACATTCTTCGTTTACTCGGTAATCATTTACTTACTTCGTCAACAGAAAAGAATTTCATATAGAATTCGCCTTATGACTCACAATATTAATATGTAAGCATCGTCATCGTTTTAAATGCAATTATGCGTTATATGTATTTAACGCACAAGATATGGTCCTTATTTGAGAATAAATATGTAATCTTCACACTTCTTTTTAGCTCAATTATTTAAACTTTAAATTTAATTTTCTAAATCGCCAGTAGTAATAAACGTATGTGATAAATTTTTAAGTCAACCCGACTGTCAAGAGATGGTATTCTATTAATTACCACGTATCAACCATACGGATTGTGGTCCTCTACGTGTAATAAATTTAATATTAATAAATTCTAAAGCATCTATTAGATTCTCCCCCCTCCCCC
>NJRQ01000031.1:27903-39501 GCA_003063805.1 Aphaenogaster ashmeadi | reverse complement strand
ATAAAAATTTATCTTGCAATGTCTCCATATTCCTACATTTTTCTTATTTTTATTAATATATATACTCTACATTTTTGTTTTATGTTAATATATGTTTGTGATTGACGAAGGTTTTTATTTGGAAGCATCTAATCGATAAATTGAAAAAACTTAAGAATCGAATATGATTCGTAAAAATAATATCTCTGCTTACATTTCTTCATTACTTTATGAGTAGTTGTCAATTTTAAATTCCTTTTTATTATTACTCAGCTTCTCTTCCGAAAAATTCATACGTTCGCACTGACTTTTTTTTCAACCAATTCATTCAGTGTCACATTCTTATACAATATACAAAGATAATAACGAAGATAAATTCTCTTTTAAGTAAAAAAAGGAAATTATTCTCTCTCCACGCTCTCTTATGCGCACGATTTAATTACAATTACTTTCATACAACTTTAATGTGTATATTTTAATTAATCATAAAATAATGGTCGAAACTTGCAAAGTTGTGCACGATAAATTGGTATTAAAAAATATGAAAGTTATTACATTATCGCACATTACGGAACTTTGTAATGGTAATCTCTGCATAAAACTAATTTATACCTATTCTACTTATTTACTAACTAATTTATACCTATCAATGGAATATATCATATAAGACCTTTTTAATTTAACTTGTTTGCGCTTCGCATTTTAACAAAATTAGCAGAAAGTGGACGAGGTATACAAATAGTTTACTATCAAAATCTAAAAGACCAAATAATCTCAAAATTAATCTTTTAAAATAAATTTTAAAATTCAAGCAGATGCAAATGTGCAAAAATAAGAAATATCCAATGTAAAAATGCATTTTTCCATTTTATATATTAGCAAATGAGTTAAAGTAAATTTAAATGTATAGTGAAATAAACTGTATGCAATAAATTAATAGAAATTGAGCAATTATTTTAAATGGTTTGTCTGTGTTATTCCTAAAGTATATGAGACTTTAATTGAATGCATTATAATCTAAAATATTAACGAAGAATCCCTTAAGGGCGATCCTTAACCGACCCTAATATGATTATTTCAGAGCTCGTTATGCCGGAATAAAGGTTTCGATATGTATCTAAAAAAAGAGTTTAATCATCATTTAAACAGCGTCAAAACGCGTGGAATAGTATACACCTTGAACCAATTATCCAGAGACCAGAGACGCAAGGGCGTGATAGCCATCTCAACAGGCAGTTTCGCTCAAATTTTATGTTATTATGGAAAGGAATTAAAGATACCGGTCACAATTGTAATGCCAATAACAACGTCAAAAGAAGACATTTTAACATGTGAAGCTGTGGCAGATACATTATTCGTAGGAGGACATAATTTACAGGAAGCGCACACAATAGCTTTATGTGTTGCGCGGACAAGAGAACTCTGTTACATTGATGGGTACTTTTTTTTAGTAAAACCTCAATTTTTTAATTTCATGATCGAATTATTTACTGATACCCAGTAAACGCTAGATATTCCTGAAATATTCCGTTCGTATTCCGGAATACGAACGGAATATTTCAGGAATATCTAGCATTTACTGGGTATTTTTCGAGTAGGAACGATCATCCAAACATGATTATTGGTCAAGCCACCTTGGGCATAGAAATATGTGATCAGCTGAATCGGATTGATTCAGCAGTTATATTACCGACGGCTGTAGATGGATGCGGAATAACAATGGCTATAGCCTTAGTGATCAAAAAATACAATCCCAGTATACAAGTTTACGTGAGTAAACAAATGATTTTCTACAATCACTTTAGTTAAATTTGTTAATTATATGTAATATCTCAATTTTCAGGAGGTTGTACCCGAATTGCCGGAGGTACCTAAAGTACCTCGAGATTATGAAATTCAAGACGTTCGGACCAAAACTGCTCTTCTTAATAAGTTATTAAATACCCCAAAACAGTATGAGTGGTATACTGATTCTACGTGTTTAGTGACCAAATGTCCTTGAGATAGCCTTGGACCAACATCTTAACGTCTCTTCCGAAAGACGGAGCCCAGTTTTACCTACCGGGAATCCTCTTCCCGGCAGGGAGCGCAGTGTCGGAAAATAATAATATCCATGTTTACCTGATCTAGTGGACTCGAACCTGGTACTACAGCTGTCTCTTATACACATCTAGATGTGTATAAGAGACAGCTCTGTATCTTTCCTCTCTATTTTCTCTTTATTAGTATTAACTTCTTCAGAAACAAATTTTTAAAGTTAAAAAATAATAAGTATTTTAGTACTACGCGATTCCATAAGTGACATAAATATTACATCTACCATCATATGACGGAATTTCTTTTTTTATTTATTATTTATTCGCCATTGTGTGTTTTTCCTTTGTCAGCAATATTAGAATTTAAAAACCACCTAAACGTACGTATATGTGTCAGTATCCTTGACGAATTTAATAAAAATGGATAAAATTTATATATTATAAAATTGATAAAATTTATTTATGTCTAAAATATAAAACAGGCTTTGAAGTTTTCTTATTGGCAAGTAAAAGATAAAAGATAAAAGGATATTCGATGTAATAGTTCAGACTTCTATTTTCTTTCAATTGGAATCACTAACGTGTATTGAAAGAGACGCGTTTATTTGTAGTCCGCTCGTAATAAAAGCGACACAGTTGATTCTTAACGTCATCTTCAATTAACATGATCGACGCTAACCAATCGAGTCGAGACCCATCAGCCTTAGTAGCAAGTAACAACTACGAGCGAGCTATTAGCATATCTTTTCATAATGGCAGTGAGATTATCGACAGAATTCAATGCCAATTATCGTCTCGTAAGAACGTCCGAACGAATTGGACTTTGGAAGATCAAGGATTAAGTCAAAGGTTATCTCGTCGAAAAAAATTTTAGTAGAATATAAATAGAGTCTTCTCATTCTAGCCTATCAAGATATTCTACGAGAAAATATTGCCGCAAAAATGTAAGATGCAAGTGCATTTAATGTCTCTCAAAATACATTTTATAAATTGTAAAACACTTCTATAATAAGAATACAACTTTCATCATGATCGAAAAAACTCGCATCGTATACATATAAAGATTAATTGTACAACGGATAAGATAATTATACACGAACAAGCCAAAAACAGAATAAAATCGTTTTATATAAATCTAAAAAATCGATAAATAAATAAAAAACTAAATACGTTATTCATCCGGATGACATTTTCGAAGAGCGTCCAAAGGACGGTAGCTTAATCCTCTTAAGTTCTTTCCGAGAAGGAACAGGATCCTTCGATCCAATATCACGTGCAAACAGAATTAAATCACTCCCTAATCTACGGTACATCCGTCACCCTCCTCCCTCTATTCTCATTTACAATCGAGACGATACGTCGTACGTGCGCGAACAATACATGGTCCCATTTATAAAAATCATAAATTCCAACAGAAACGACAAAGATATGTTTCTTCTTCCCAGATTGTTTCTTGTTTGAAGAAACTGTATTTTAAATTGAATAAAAAAACAGATTATTGCGGTATAAAATGTACGTTAGTAGACGCTTTTCTCTTCTATGTGTGGGTAAAAATCGATTGAATGTAAATTAGAGAATCTAAGAAGCCCGATTGCAGGTCGTGATGCCTCGCACGCGTTTTGCACGACTCGTACGGAGTACCGTAAGAGACAACCTCGTCTCCAAATGGCGAAACGGTCCAGGTGCCACTACAATGCACATCTTCTCGAGGAGTGTCCCATCTGGACCGGTCGTTCGAGAGAAATATCTAAACAGAGCCAAACCGAAAGTTATATTTTCATTCTAAACGTTTTTTATACTATTCCTATAAAATATCGTATTTCAAGAGGCGTTAAAGTTGCATTCACTGCTGCTTTACGCGATTAAACTTCGTTATTCGAAGACCGACTCTATAAGTGCCGTATTGTCAAAGATCCTTTTTGTCGAAAAGAATCTCTGTGTAAAAATCTACATCGTTATCAATTATTTAATAAAATGTTTTATAATGTTCTATAGTGTGTGCGACAATATCGTGTAGCCGTTTTTATGAAAATGTATCGCCCCTCGTTGCGAATCGCGTAAGGTAGCCGACGCCATATGAAATTACGGTAATCCGACGCTGTACACGTAATCCGAGCAGAGATAATTCAACTTAACAGCTTCTCGGCGAGTCGACCTTCGGATTTAACCTTCGCCCGCGCCAGCTTGTCGCTTCGATGACGAGGGAAATCCACGTGAAAATCCGCGTGCGGTAGCCCGCGCTCTTTTCTCTTTTTCCTTTCCCTTCGCATTCTTTTCATCTGACAACGAGAACGTGAAAAATTCGCGGATGGCGTACCAGAGACAAAAGAACCTGCCACCCGTAAAAAGAACGATCGAGCAAAAATCCGCAGATTCATCGAAGAGTCTGTCGTTAAAAACCGTCTGCCGAGCAATGGTGATCTAATCAGCTTTTTTAAAATGTCTTCTGATTAGGATTTTGACATGTTCGCGACCTTTTGCCTTTAATTAGACGATTGCACGGCGCATTCCGAATTTAAATTCGCGATGACGAAAAGGAGCCCAGACAACACAAAGTCCAAAATCGTGTCCCAACTTTATGTTGTCCGGGAGAACTCTACGCGCGACGGCATTGTCGGGGTTTCGGCTTCGGCTTCGGCTTCGCGGAAGAGTCGTAAGAAGAATGCAGTCTTGTCATCGAAGTTACTGACGTACGGTACATTGGCTCGGGTATCTCGCCGCCTTTTTCTCCCTTCGTGACGCCACCAGACCACGTGTCTCTGACTAGCGAGCGTCAATTACACGAGGATGATTTCGATAACGACCGAATATCGAACGAGAACGCTCGCTAAACACGGTTGATCCGATTCGGAATTTCAATTACTTTCTCTCATACGGTCTTCGACGGAAAATCCGTATAGTATAATAATTGAATATAAACACGGGCATAACTGTAATTAAATATGATTCTAAATATATCCGATATCTTGTCTCGAGAGACAAGATAAAATTTCGCGAAACGAGAAATCTCCATTTCGCAACGTGCCAATGAATGTTGCATAACAGCGCGAAATATGATCAAGCTACTTCGAAGGCGCTTACGCAATGTGTTTACGCATTGTAACGCGGAATTTATGGAATGAACAAATCGAAATGAGATGAAGCGGCTAAAAAAGGACAGATAGCTCGAGATCTCGATCCGTAGGCGTGACTCTTGCCGCAGTTATTGTTAGTATTGTTACTGTATTAGCATTATCTGAGCACATTTTTTAATAAAAAATATAACACATAGTTCATAATTTAATTTTATAATTGACATTCTAATAACGGAGACAACCGAGACACTTTAAATATATACAATGTTATATCCAATTTAATAATTAGCTTCTATTTTTAATGCCAACTTTTGTAATGTCGTTATTTAAATATATTTCTATTGTTATTGCAAAAATATTTCGATATTGAACAGCCATATGACATTTTCTCGCTTTCGTTTCTGGCTACAGGCAAAGGGCAGGCATCCTATACCTGAACGTTCTATAGTTCCTCCGTTCCACTTTCAGGACATCGTCCTTTCCGCCTCAAAATTATCTCGGCCACTTCATCTATTGTATAATCTGAGCAAAGAATATAGGTACGAAAATGCATTTTTGCATACAAAACCCGAAATGGTCCGAAATCGTAAATGCGCCTTCAGAATTAAAATTTAATTAGATTAAATAAATATAATAATAAACATGGATAAAGTCTTTCAGGTTGAAATTCGCACATTTTAAAATAAAATATACACACAGTGTTGCTTTTTTATATTATATTATAAAGATACAAGTTCTATATTCAAGTTTACGATTTTATTCTTTATAACCAGTTCAACAGAAGCTCATTGTATTATTCCGTTTTCAAGTAATTGCTTGGAAACTTCAGAGATTTACATAGTACAGAATTTGTTTTTCCCAGGCTACAACGATATAAATATATCAAAACCGATTATTTTGGGCTTATTTATCTTTCACTTCACAGATACAAATAGAGAGTATTAAAAAGATCATCCGTCTTGCCAAAATGGAAGAGCAGCTCCTATTTAACGTCAATTTTTCCATCTATGTCGATTAAGGTGTTTCTTTTTTTTAACGAATTCTGTCAGCATACCCTCTAAATCCCGAGTTCCTTTTTACAATGCCCCGCACTCGACGTTCAAGTACGCGTGACCTATTGCGACACGTCGGTTTGTGGCTACGTGCACTCCGGGACACCCGGTGTATTTACATAAGGCTCAGCCACACGTAGGCCGGTAATACGCGTCGGTCCGGTTCGGAATCGTCGAGTGGCGAGATGCAGCGAGAACCTGCACGGCCACGCTAACCTGTTGGGTCCGGCGCGGCGGAGCAAAAAAAGGTAAGAGGACCAGTCAACAAAAGATATGGCTGCCGGATTTTTCTACCTGGCTCCGCGCCGCATCCGATGTTCGATGCCCTCTTCCCTTAAGAATCGATTACTTCCCCGATGTCCTCAAACCTGAATAATTATCGAACTTGAATAATGATGCTGTTACGATGATTACCGAAACATTAATCCTGATTAAATTGAAGAAGGCCAGTATTAATCGATGTTGTTGGAAGGTCTAATTAATTACGACAAAATTAATCATTGAGTATCAAAAGTAAATTATTCATCTGTCGCTTCCGACGTTTCTAAAAAATAATCGACCGCGAATAATAAATCGATTTGTTTGTCAATTCTTTTTTTTTTTACGACGCCCGTTCGCGATTTCATCCCTGGAGGGTCGCGGCGGTTTCGCGGAAACGCGATTGAATAATGCACACGCACTCGTTACTTCACGTCATAATGCATTTATGAGTCATGGAGATCTCCGTATCATGCGAAGGAAAGCTGGGCGTTACTGAGATAAATATTTTATTCGAACCGGGTAAGGATAGGAGTGATTCTCCCTGCTTGAAAGACAATCGTCTTGCGCAAACAAAGATTGAAAAGTAAAATTACTTTCTTAGTCAAAGAGATTTTTTCAAAAATAAAAAGTACCGTTTGTGTGCCTGCGCGACAAGCCACAGTTAAACAAAATAATCAGATTAAAGGAAAATGGTATCACAGGCTAGATAAAATGATGTACTTTCCAAAATCTTTAATCTCTTAACTGGATATGAAGAAATATTTCGTCATACCAAGAAATCAACTCTATTGGATATGACGACATTTTTCGTCAAATAATAATCGTCAAATAATTTTATTAAAATTTTAGTACTGTTTAATATTTGTTATTTTAAGTGTAAAGTAAGTTTTTTTTCTTACTTACATTTGTTTAAGCCTATATTTGTCTAAGTACATTTGTCTAACAATAAGTTATATGTATATTTGCTATGACATATTTTCTAAATTAATTCTTCAGTTAAGGTGTTAAACATTTCTTGCATCGATATATATAACTGCAACCCTCAATTCAACCCACTGAATTGTTCGGAATTGATTTTGTATCATCGCCGCGCTTCGACGCGTCGATTTAATGCATCCGTTCTCGCCGAAATATGGTACAGCCGATGAACGAAAACGAGAATATCGGTACTCGCGTGAGATTACCATTATCGCACTCGGGAAAGAGGTGGGCGTCACACTCGAGATACGAGTTATTTCTTATCGCGACCGTCAGGTAAACAGTGCGCTGAAATTCTCCTCTCACCGGAAGCGTTTCCTCGCTACGTTTGTTCGGCGATTCAATACCGCCGCGTTCTCCATGCCGCGCGAAAATTTATTTCGCGGAAGCGAAGGACTCTGAGAGCAGCCTCGGCGAAAAAATCGCGTCTCTATTTCTTTCCCTCCGTTCCTTTTGTTGGATTTCTCAAGTTTGCGTGTACAAAATGGTATTATAAATGGAGGTACAATCGGAAGGGGCTGGATACTGCTGAAAAAAAATTGAATACCGCATACTGATAAAAAATTGAAAAAGTGTATGTTGAGATATATGTATAATAAAATTTTACAGACAAGTTTTATATGAGAAAATTTTTTATCTACTTTCGACTGATCTTTCCCACCGGCTTTTTCAGTTGTATCAACAATAACGGACCACCCAGTATACGGGTGGATATGGGAACCGGCTTCAATCAATCGATCGAAATTGGCTAATTCAACGTGGATAAAAGCGTCCTGCATCGGCTCGGCTAATTACCCACGCTGTGCCGATGCAAGGGCGATCGATGTTTTCAGCCTTGTAAAATTAACCGGTTTATCAGAAAAATCGTTAATCAGCGGTCAAAGTCATTGAAGCTGAGATTTTTTTAATTAACCATTTCCTCATGTCGAGTGTCTTTGTGAAGAACTGAATGCAAAATCCAAGATTTCTTTCTATCAATTATTTTTCTCTACTTTAAAAAAAAAATTAATAATTAAATATTAAAATAAAATAAATTCTCTTACGCAAATATATTTGTATATATTTAGTTGCTGAGTTTATCATATAAACTATATTATATGTTATATTATATTATGTATTGTTATATAACAAGATTCCCAAATTGGGAATAGAAAGCTAAATCTCTGCTTTAAAAAAGAAACTATCAATTAAACATTAAAATAAAATTAATTTCTTCCTCTCAATATATTTGCATATATTTAACATTTTATTATATATAAATTACATTATATATTATATTATATATTAGAGTATAATATAGTTCCCATATTTGAACGATAAGAGAACTTTAAATCGAAATTAAAAATTTAAGAATTTAAGGGGTTATCCTACTGTGAAAATTTCAAAAAATGCAAAATTTTTTTGTTTTAAAAAATAGTTCAAACTATTAAAATTAATGTACAAAAGTTCCCATGTATATATTCAAAGTATTTTTAGACTTGTAGCGTTTGGAGCAAACTAAGAAATGTGCGCGCAGGTACGCGACCTGACCGCTATGGATATCGTTTAATAAACTTTTTAACAGTTTTTTCCACGCTTAGTGAAATAATAAAATGTAAAGAATGTGACGGAAATATGACATTTAGTGAATCAAGTATTCGTGGACTTGGATTCAAATTAATGATTCTATTAATAATTTTACTGAAAAAACTAGTTGTCAAACTTTAAACGCGTTTCTCGAAACGACGTTTTTTAAAACGGTGTACACGATATCTCAGGCTGTAATTGATGAATTGACTTGAAATTTGAAACACATGTTCAGAGAAATAGTAGTTTCGATGTGACGTAGGATTTTGTTGATAACATTTTTTGTTTAAAAGATATAAATAATAATAGTGCAGATTTTTGTGCAAAAAATGGTTAATAAAATAAAAAAATTTTTTTCCATCCGTTTAGAAAAATAAAGAAAAAAAGCTACGTCACATCTCTCATAGGTAATACTATATAATTAATGAAAAAACTTTGTATTTTTGTTTCTGATGAACCAAAAAAGTTATATCATGTACACCATCCGCCCGCGCATGAAAAGACACAAAGAACGCGAAATCATATAACTTCGACAAATATGCATATTTTTAAATAAAATTTTACATGCATGCTCCTTAAGATATATATTAATAAATATGTAAAAATGAATAAAATCGCATTTGTACTTTTTCCGTAATTAAATCCCAAAAATCACAGTCTTTTTAGGCTGGTCACAGTAGGATAACCCCTTAAAGATTTAAAAATTTAAATTAAATTTGGTTGCTTTATCTCGATCTATCATGATAACGGTCTCCAATTGTTTTTGCGATCGCGCGACACGTTCGATTTCTTGCTTCTTCCAATACGATAAAATATTATCTAGAAGCGTGAGTTTTCGACAGATTACTCCCTTGGCTTCTTTCAGTCCACAAAATCGTCGAGCGATAGTATCACGCGCTCTGCTTTGAATTAACGAGCGTGCACGATGCATGCGCGCCATTTTGCCGGTCACTTCAAAATTGGAGACTCTTGAATATTTATATTTATGCACTATTATGCCTTTCCAGTCTACAAAGCCGAATGAAGAACAAACCACATGCATGATTAAACAAACATCCGCTTATCCGTAAACAAAGAATAGAAAATGCGGTAAAGGGCATTTAAATCATTACATTAAACATGTTATGTCATTATTTAATGTTATATATTTCCAGTTCAACACAATTAACGTGAACAATAGTCGCATCATATTACAAGAGTTCCATCTATCTGTCAGTACAAAAATGGGGGGGGGGGCAGAGTATTATCAGCTCCAGAATTGAAATATGCTGAAACGGCAACGGTATCTAACGGAGTATGGCATTTGCAATCAAAGAAGCTAAAGACTTGAAGGACGAATTATGGAGCCATTCTGGAAGATACCCAAGATCTCACAGAGTCTCACCGAGCTTTTTGAAAAGCTCAGCAAACAAATTTTTCTTGAACTATATTCAAGCCTATCGGTATGTTTTTACATCCTGTCTTTTTTGAGATGCAACTGAAGCAATATTCTAAGTGCTGTATTCTAACATAAGTAAATATATTTTTCCTTAGAAAAGCGACAGAGAAAAATTATACCGTGTATATACAAAAATTGTGAATTGCCTTTTCAATTGGAGTGATTTATTTTTAATTATTTGTAAATATATACTTCAGTTGAAATGGCAATTCACAATTTTTGTACATACACGGGGACAACAAATTTGAGGCAAATTGCGTGATTCTATACAAGCTCTCGGTGGCTTGCCATTGTCAATAGTAAACGCGAGGAAGGCCGGAGACGAGCGGCCGTCGTTTTACGTTAAGAGAGGAAGTCGGCAGGAGATAGCGAAAAAGTGGGGAAGAAAAAAAAGCGAAGAAAGAGAGAGAGAGAGAGAGAGGTGTGCAAGGGGACTGGTAAGACATGGCACTCACCGAGATCTTCCACGAGGCGTAGCATGACACCGCCGATGTGCAGCTCTCCCTTCACGCGTAAGCTCCTCTCGACCTGCAGATCCGTCACGTAGACGCGCAGCACCCAGCTGCCGTCCACCTCGTGGCCGTCGGAGTACATGCCGGAGTACGATTTCTCTCTTCTCTTTTTTTTCTCTTCTCTTCTTCCTCTCTTCCCTTCTTCGCCGAGCGGCGATGTCAACGCGGCGAGAGCAGGGAACGGGACAGGGAAATCGGTGTCGGCGACAAGGTCCGGTTTCACGCACGCACACAACGCGGCGCGTCACGACCGTCACCCGATCGCGCGGTCGCTTCCTCGTACGGGAGAGTCTCGCGGTTCAACGAAACTTAGGGAACATGACACACGCGGGCACCGTCCCTCCGTTCGTTCGTTCGTTCGTTCACTCGGCGACGACCAACGACCGCCGCACGCAACGCACCACTGCCGCGCGACGACTGCCTCCAGTGCCTTCCCCCGGAATTCGCCACTGCTAGGCGCGCGCGCACACACGCACACCAGAGTGTCGCACACACGAGATACGCGCGCACGGAGTAATCGCGTGGAACGGAACGACGGAATCGGGGCTGCGCGCGCGAATCCACCAGCCGACCACCACCTTCGCTCGCTCGGATCTGCTCGGATCCGAGTGAAGTCGGGCGCAGGAACGCGGCGGAGGCGTTCGGGTCGTTCGGAACGTCGCGTCGGTCACTTTCGACGTCGCTCGGCCGCGCTCGGCTCCG
>NJRQ01000031.1:12591-27287 GCA_003063805.1 Aphaenogaster ashmeadi | reverse complement strand
CGAGGTTCACACTATACACACATACACACACACACACACACCGGGCGGGTGCAAGGGGGAGGGCCTTAGGCCCCCCCGCACCCACACCGGCGATAGGGAGGGTGGACCGCGCAAAAGTTGTATGCGGATAAAGCAAAGTCCACCCTGCCTGCCGCCGGTGTGTGTGCGTGTGTGGTAATAGCAAAATATAATTCATATTGTTGCTATATCTTGGAAACTATTGATGCTAGAATTTTTTTATTATTTTTTTCGTATCGTCCGCTAAAATTCCCTTCGGAAATCAGTTACATTACGGCGCTAAAGTTATGGAAGTCTTGCCAACTGCTACATTTCTCAAACTTTTTTTGTTAATAACTTTTTAATCAACAATGACCGCCAGCTAAAACCTTCTGAAGGTCACTCAGGAGGGTGACCTTGACAACATATGTCAAGGTCAAGGTCATCGGTGAGGTTTGACCTAATATGCATATTTACCGTAATTTCTTATATCAAAATATATGTAATAATTTGATAATTTTTCATGGATTTCAAAAAAATTTCAACCTCTTATCGTAATATATATATTTTTACATACATCTTCATTTTAAACGGAGTTATTTTTTTATAAAAATTGATTCTTTACGTTATTTTGTAAAATATTAATGCAATATTATCGAAAAATGAAAAACTTTTAAAATATCGCAATTTTTTTATATTCAAATAACATATATAATATCACCAATTATTTTCACTTCTTGATGACCTTATTTTAATATTTTTATACAGATTAACAAGTTGTCTGAAAATAAAATTGATGGGATTTAAACAAAAAACGGGATATATGATAAATTTAATATTTTTCACATGAAAATTATAAGTAAATTCGTAAAAGTAATTACAGAGGAGATACGCAGGAATAACATTGACGACAATGTTAAATTGAAATTAGTTTGGTTTTAAATAAAGCGGATACTGCGAAACAAAGTAGCTTGTAAAGTAAGACAAATAACTTTTGTAAAATACCTCAACTGACTTTATTTTCATAATCTACATTCATAGTATTGTAATGAATGAATGTACATTCATCCACGTTGTCCAGGGTGAAAAGTGCACGGCACCTGAAAGGCCGCGTTCGTGAGTTCCCTTGCGACGAATAATCTCTTCATCCCATTTCGACGTAGAACAAATCGTGGGCAGCGTCATCTAACTAAGTTCGCTAATCTATTACAAATGCTTCGAATTGTCTAAAATTCATAAAAATATTCACTCTCACGCTAAGTATTTACGTTGAGGATAAGTAGTCGAGTTCAACGCGCTACACCCTGTGAAGAACACTTTTCACCTGGGACGCAGAGAAACGATACTTATGCTGTGTGTTTTGTCGTGCAATAAACGATCGTTTCTATCTAAGAGTACAAGGAAAGAATACTGCGTTTCGTCATGTCACATCACATCATGCTATACTTCACGTCGCGCTTTTTCTCTCTCTCTCCCTTTCTCTCTTGCTCTTTTTCGCGGTAAAAAAAATAGTCGGTATTAGGCGCTGTTTTCAACACCGCCTTTTTTTTCTTTCTTCTTTACATCGCGGATATTACGTGTCGGACTGAAACGTATTTAAGGTCACAGCACACCTGGAGGGAATTGAACTTGCAGCCGCTTTACAGTCCGTAAATTCTTTGGTACTTAACACTTTTCAATGTTGTACTCTTAGATACCGCTAATGCGCTGCACAAGTTACTGAATCACAAAACAGAGGCATGCGCGACCCGATTTATTAATAAAAAAAAGAAACAGTCGATAACTGTTAAAAACAATTACATTATGAACATATGAAGATCAGAGATGTACGATTAGTTAAAAATATTATCGATCAACTTCTATTGCACTGACTGATCTCGCGATCGGTAGCATCGATAGCTCCGACAGGTTAACGATTTCTTCCTACATCACGGCCTTCTGTCGCCGTAATAAAGAAAGAAGCATCAGTTAACCGACAGCTTAACGATTACCGCTAAAACGATGCAACCGATCCGATGGCTACTCCGGTCAGTTTTCGCGTGCGTGCGTGATTCGAGAATCGTAAGCTCGAATCCGACAATCCGTCTGTTTTTTTTTTGCGCAAGCAAAGACAATTATCACGGGTGTCAGCGAGTAAGCGGAGTTTTATGAAGAAATGAAGATGAGGTAACGTTAGTTTGCACGTCGACGCTACGACGCCGATCGTAGTTTGCCGATCGCATTTCGAGAAACGGTGCTGCAGATCGGACTCGAGCGTAATTCATCGTCAATAACATTAATAGTCCTCCGTGTTAGATAATAATAAACATTCAACATGTAGCAGCCGTCGTCACGACGTTAGACATTTCGGGATGCGATAAAACCTGTTTTAACATCATCTCTTGCGCGCGTATTCGTCTCATACGCAATTGCGCAAATACAGCCAGAACTCGTATTGCGAGAGTTATTCGCGCAATATCATGCCTTCCCCAATGTCTCAAACGGAACAATCTTCTTCAAGCATCTTCAGGATTACGGCTGCTCGCGTGATCCTCACACGTTTAGTAGCTTGAAGTAATACCTGCAGTACACCGACATCATCGTCGGCGGCGCATCAATTTTATGCAACAACTTCTCCTCATTCTCGGAGAATTTCTCCAGCGATAAACTGTATTCCTTGTCGAAGACGCCTGTAAGAACAAGAATCATTACTAGACGAACTAATGCTAGATTTAAACTCAGTCTTTTTTTTAAGTATATCTTGTAATTTTTTAAAATTGTTTAAAAAATTGTTACACAATATTTTAATCATGTTACACATAGCCTACCTTGATCAATATTCGTTCTTCCCAATACAGTAAATGCCAGAAACAAGATATCCCTGTATATAGAAAACGGATGATCGTCTGTTTGATGTTTACTTCTCTCTAAGGCCACTCTTATTATAGGTTCCGCTAAGTCGTTGCAACGGACATATGTTATCACCGCCTGCATCAATCTAAAATAAGCAAAAGATTAACAAGATAACAGCTATAACCATTTCGCATAACTGTTTGTTAAAAAATGTGAACTTTATTATTAATTATCATTTCCTAATCTAGATAATATCGTTAATCTTTCCTCATTATTCACAATACTCATTTAAATTTTGTGAGTATCATTAAAAATTTGAGTATCATTAGTAATTTGGAGGATGATCTATTGAAACTTACGTCCTGTCTTCTGTGGAATTTGACTTCCACTGGAGATACATAGGCAAACGGTCCATGTGCAGTCGTTCGTTGTCCCACATGGTTCTGACACCTACCGATCCCATAGTTCTTTGAAGGTCTGAGATCTTATCGTTGTTCAACCAGAGATCAGGTAGATGACTCGTTAAATTAATCCTTTCGAAGTACCATATCAGATTCCAATATACTATCGGGTGCTCCTGAATAAACTTGTGTTTGGTGAGACATGCGTCCCCTTCTTGACTCAGCACACTTTCCAATTCTTTTCTCAGAACTAACGGATTTAGATATGGTACGGTTATCGGTTCTAACGATTCTTTCGGTTGATCTAATAATTCTACCAATGCCCCCATTAAAGGATCACTATTCTTCTCGCTTGCTTCGCATCTACATGAAACAGATATATTTTTAATGGTAATTTTATCAAGGACAATATCGCTTACGATACGATCGTTTAGTCACCTGTAATCTAATATCGTAGCTGTGAGGAGGGGTACGGTAGCTTTGTCGCAATACTGACAGACTGTATTTAAGTTGGAATCTTCTGGCTGCCAACCAGCCATTATCTCCTCGTCGTACAGGATGGCGGCGCAATGATGGCATCTACTGGCACTGGAAAGCACAAGCTCAACGGCAAGACGTTCCTCTAACTCTCTAGTGCCCTTTGGATAAAGACACTCCGCGAGCTCGTACAGTGAACACAAATCTAAATTTCCATCACCTGATTGAAGAAAAAGAGATGAATACCGTCGCGCAGCATAAACATGATATTCGTCATTATCGTAGTTCTATACAAATTCTATACCTGATGCTCTTGTCTCGTTTCGATCTTGTATGGATCCATCAGTGAGAGAGTCTAGAGACTCATGCGATACCCCGTAAGCTATTTTTTGTTCGCGTTCTTTATTTTTCACCGGCGTACTCGTCGCTGAGATGGCTTCCTTTATTTCGTCAAATTTTTTAACCACAGTCGTCGCAGCGGACTTCAAGCTATTCAGACCACCAAGTATTATTTCGTTTGACTTTTTTCCTGTTAAACTCGACGGACTAAAATAAGAATTAATAAAAACATAGAATCTGGAACGATCAGAGGAAAAATCTTATGTTTATTAAAAATGTGTTTAGTATTTTGTAATAATGTAGAGACACACAAAGACAGAACGCACATGTCTAATGAGCATCTATGCAACTAACACACATATACATTACGTACCTGATATAGCTGGAGAGACTAAGAGATTCAATAAGTTGATTCGATGATATTAAATCCTTATTTTTAGCAAATGCCAATCCACCCGTGGAGTATCGTCTACATTTAACGGATAAAGTAACAAAAACCAACTCAAATGCGCATGCAAAAAATAAATAAATAAAAATAAAATTATATTATTCCTCTAACAGTGTGGTTACAAACATATTTAATTGGCACTTTTGTTATGCATATATAATGCATAAATACACATAACAATTTATTTTTTCCATCGATACCGTTTATTTGAATATTTCATTAAAAAGTTGAAATATAATCTATAATAATCCTGCATGTTTTTTTACATTTATAAAATATAAAGTAACCGAGTCTTGTTATCACACTTTGGAGGAATTAAAATATAATGCATTATGCGAGGTGTTGTTTGTCTACAGACGAGGTGCACGTTATTAAATCAAACATACGCAGATATCTTACCCGAAACTAAGTTTAAGACTAGATCCTAAGCTAGAGAGGCTGGACGTTACACTATCCTTATTCTGAGACCAAAGACTGCTTATTTCCAGTCTCTCCTTTTCTCTCTCCTGTTCCCCTTGTTGCGCCACGGAGTGAGGCATCGTCTCGCTTCTCTGCAAATGCCCACCCACTGTCATGCCACTTTCATCTACCGCTTGATGAAACGTCGCACTACGTGGGAGGATGTTGCTGTAAACACATTATATATATATAGATCAATTTTTGTATTTAAATTCATATACGAATGGAATGCATATCTTTGGAGATCACAAAGCATGTTTAATATAACTGATCTCTCCACGAAAAAAATACTTTTGTTGTGCAAGTACTCGCGATTACTTTGATTACAGTTACAATCTCCCATTAAGGTTGCGAATTATAATTTTATATATTTTTCTCCTTATATCATTTTTTTAAAGAAAATATTTGATTTGATGATTCTACAATATGCTATTTTTAGATTTTTGTTCTCGTTTAGATATTTATATTGATATTTAAAGTTTCACACATGCAAATATAATATGTAGAATATCATACCTTCTAAATAAGAGCGGCCCTCCTGGTCTCTCTTCAGTCGTATTATTTAAAACGGTTAAAGTACTTGTTGAGCAATTTGAATCATTCTCCTCGGAAGGCGACACAATCGGTGTTTCGTCATTAATGAGAGCACCCAATGGGTCATTTTCCGTAACTGGTGTGCGTATGGGACTTTTTAAAGGCGATTCGACACTGCGCGTTAGCCTACATGGAAAATATTACATCTACATAAGCCTATACATGCAAATTAGCACTGTAAAATTTAATACGGAAAGATTAATTACGTAATATTTGACAAAATAGTCTACACAATGAATACTCGCTTGCATCCGCTACTGTAATACTAGTGAAACAACATAGTCTAAAGAACAAGCGATTTCAGCGAATGGGCAAACCTGAGAGCGACACTAACGTCAAGTTCTAACAGTGACATATAATAAAATACCTTGGGTTACTCGGTGTTTGTTCCAATTCGTCCGATTGTAACATACTTAATGATGTTTGATCTTTCACTATGCTATTCTGCCGAAGGAGTTTAGCTTTTAATTCGAATGATCCGAATCCGGGTAGATCTGACACAGAACTGCCTTTAGTAGCTGCCAAAAAAAGAAAGATTATTATTTGAAAACTAATGTAATCTGTCATATGTAAAAAAATTAACTTACAATCACTGTGTGCAGCTTCAGTATCCTGAGAATGGGAACTGTCGAGACTAGACCGAGAGAGCGCATGTTCCATGCATTCAGTCTTATCAGCGGTTAAGAAATCCACATTAGAGCTCAATCGTCTTCTAGCGCTCTTTTTTCCAGCTTTTTTAAATAAAGCTGCACCGACGATGACATTTCGTAATTTGTTCCACATTAACTGACTGGAGTTTGTCATATCAGAAGGCCAAGTTGCCTCGAGAACAGCCTGTAAACACAATAGAGGATTAAAATTCTCAAGATAATTATGAAAAGCTCTATACAAATGTACACTTCTTTTTACTACGGTACTACATTTACTAGTTTAAAACAAATAGACAAATCACCTTGTTGTAAAATCCGTACGTTAAAGCGTTAGGTTGAACACCACTGCGTTTCATATGGAACAATAATTTTACAGCTAAAACTGGTTGTCCGTGTACGCCACAAAGTTGCATCATAGCTCTATAGCATACCTAAAGAAATAACAGATACTCCTTTAAAAATAAATAAAAATCAATTTTTTTAAATATTGAACTTGATGCTTATACCTCTTCCATAGGATCGAGACGTAACTTCTGCATTTTAACTAATATCTCATAAGCCTGATGCAAAATTGCAGCAGGTTGGCTGGAGACTTGCAACATGGCCGGCAAATGCAGAAACCAAAGACTATGACAAGTGCCGAGCAGGCATCTGCCCCATCTGTCAGGCATTGCAGCCTGAAAAAACACAATAAATCATGCATATTTGCTTGCGAGAATATTTTTATACGGTCGGTCGTTTCATTTACCTGTTTTCGAGCCATCCTTTGAGCAACTTTGATTTCATGCTTTGTTCTACGAGCCATAGGACTCCCAGGTACCATACCAAAGGCACTTAGAGATGGATTCTTTAGACAGAAATTCTTCTGAGGCCTCATTAGATCCGGGTTCAACTTGAACGATTTGTATATTATTGGTGTTTGATTTGTCCCTGCTTCAGGTGGAGGTATAAATACTGTACGTTCACTATGTTGAGATTCATCCAGTTCCAAAAGAGTTACTGAAAATTAAACAAGGAATGAAAAATCATTACGCGATATGTTGCACTCTAACATAGAAAAATATATCTTAATTTTATTTGTACCATTTTCCTCCTCGACTCGTTCTGTACATTCATCGAAAAATGCTAATCCTGCCATATCCATATCGGACACGAAACTTCTTTCTTCTATAAATCTATAAAATTTAAATTTTTGTCAGAATAAAATTATGATTGTATGTCATGAATAATATTACGATAAAATTGACAAGAAAAAAATGTAAATTAATTCACCTGATAAACATTTGCGTTCTGACGACCATGGTGTAAAACTTAGCGTGGGCTTTATCGCGACTTCTCAAAAACGCTTGGATATTAAATAAACTTGTCGGATCTGTCGTCCCTACAGTAGGCGCTTTTGTAATCGGTAACAAATAACTTCGATATCCTTTGAGAATCGTTGCCATGAATCTTAAGAAAGCGTCCTGTATTTCGAGTTCTAAAGCTTGCTCCTTTCGTTTCTGTTGAAACTCCCTGTCCACGCTAAAGTCTTCATCTCCTCTATCTAATGTGGAAAGAATAAATTAATGTTAATAGGTAAAAAAAAGACAGTAAAAATAAATAAATAATAATATACCTTTCTGGGAACAGCTAGTTTTTCCCCACGAAATTATCTTGGAGGACAAAAGCTCCAACCAATTTCTGAGCTGTCTAGCTGCCTTTTTAGGCAGTAATTTAACATTTAAATACTTTTTGTCGTCGCATATTGCAATGTTATTCGTATCCAAATTTACACAGTTGACATCAGAAGGAGGGTCATATAAATCAAAGAACCTTGAATCCACGCCGATCAGGAACGGCAATGGCGCGTGCAATACCTATAATTTAAATAGTAGTTGCCTTTCCACTTTTTGCATTCGTATAGTACAAAGAAACGGTATGCAAGCTTAGTATATATTACCTCAGCTAATCCTAGAGGACACAACGGTATGTAAGGACATTGCCATTTAAAAGGAAACAGAATCATGGCAATGGCTTCACTCACGGAAGTTAGTACATCTGGACGTAAGGAGTGAACCAGTATTTTCTGCTCGGTTAATATTAATAATAATATCAATAAACAATTATCAGGTCCCAAGTTTATCAGCAGCTGCCTGAAACTTGCACCCGATCTAGGCAGGGCTAAATCCTCCGGTTGAGTCAAGATCAGTCTATCCTGACTACTGAGCTGTACCAAGATTCGTGGGCGTTGCGGACTCGGAAACGGTATGTCGCATAAAAAATACGAGATATATTTCTCGATCGGGACACTCTGCGGCTTGTCGTTCACCATGCGGTGTAAGAAAACCAAAAACTTCTCGAACGTGTCAAAAAACGGCCAATGAGACAGTATACATATAGATTTACTAATATTCAGTGACTGACTCGCGGGATCTGTATACTGTAACCTTTCCAATTCCAATATACTAAGCTTCTTGAGTATACCAGATCTCTTAAACAACTTCATTTTCACTTGCGGTTTATCTTTATTTATCTCCATATTATCTGCTAAAACGAAAAAAAATACTATGTAATGAAACAGGATATTACAGAATATCTCTTACTCTGTATATTACATATAGATTCGCGATTGTCTACAGAAAAGTCCAAGATTATCAAATTAAGATTATAAAATATATTTGTACCACTGTTTTTATTATTCTCAACTGTGTCCATGATCTCCTGACTATGTTTGCAGTTTGAAGTATCGGGCTCCATTTGAAGCTCCTCGTAGAATGTTATTGCTGAACCGTATATTTTTTGAGCAGCATCGGCAACTGTTAAAACAAATGTCGAGAATACCGGCTTAGGTTTACACGCTACTTTAGGCCAACATTCTATAGTCGCGCCCATCGGTAGACAAAACATAGCGACAGAAGTAGGAAAGACGAAACTGTTGTAATCTGCCATGGGGTATTTGTAGAGTATCGCTGGTTTAAATGACACCAAATTGGCGCGATTCATAGACTTCTTATAGCATAAAAATACGTCGCTGCCCAGCATCCCTTTGTTCAAATTCTTATTGATGACACAGAAAGCATGTGGCGGGCTTTCTGTTTTATTTGTCAAGATAACGCATATGTCTGTAACCACAAGGGAATTGCAAGGCATCTTCCGACTGGCTCGTCTGTATGTTACAAAAATTTTTGAAGTAGAATTATTCACATTTGCCACGTGGCCTTTAGGAGTCTCTAATACCATTTCAGCATCTTGCATTATACGCTCCTTTCCATCATATATTACACCTACAAAGTAAAACGTCATTTAGATACACAACACAGAAAGCAACTTGGACAATATTTAGAATCGATCACATATTATTTTGCAATGTTTGCTCCATAATCTAGAAAGCGATTAGTAGTAAGTTTGACAATATTTAGAGTTGACTATATATTATTTTGCAATGTTCGCTCTCAATTCGATGCGTTTTCTTACCAATATCAACCAAGGGAGGTTTGTCCCGCCCTCTTCTATAACACAAGTAACACTCGTTTGTTCGCAAGCTCCCATGATTCAAGTCCGCCGGAAAACCGGATACGGTATATTCTAATAGCGTATATCCTTCTGGACAATGTTCCCCCAGTGCAGGGAATATTACGGCAAGATCCGTGATAGGAGGTGGCATATGCATGTCCTTGAGATGAGTGCCTTCCTGACACCAATCCTCCAGCTTATTGTTAGTCTCATTGTCCTCGCTAAGCTCGTCATCCTGACCAGGCAGACCGGCGATAACAAAATAATCCGCTACCCTTCTGTCGTCCATATTTCCTGATGCAGACTACCAAAACATCCAAGATCCTTAGGGTCAAGCCTTAGTTTCGGTATACCTCATATTGCAGATACAACGTCAATCTCAGTGGTTACTTGGAACGCTTTTGTACATGGCACTAAGCTGATTGTTCTAGAACCTTTCTCGCATAAGTGACACTGGAAATAGCGTGTGATCTCTCATGCGAAGTACCCTAACACGTTGCGAGAGGTGCTCTACTTTGTATATGCTGCAACGATATTCGGGCAGTAAACTCTCTAACACCTTGATTGTGATGCTACTATACGAAACATTGTAACCCACTGGTCCTGCGTTCTCTTATAGGCTTACAATCTTATAAAAATATTTTGACTATCCATCGATACGTGACCGCTGCAATTGGAGTATTCCTTGGCGCTGGCCTGTGTTATTGCTCGGATACGGATGAAGTTCGGTCGAGGGTCGTCGGGACGCGTCACACAGTCGCCTGGATCCTCCGCCGAACGTGGGAGTCCCACCAGGAAGCGACAGACACCTCGTCGACTATCGTTCGATCCCGCTTCACGAGGGAGACGTCCGCGTGGTTCCTCGCGCGGTCTCACGTGGAATCCTTTGTCGTGGATTTGTAAATAGATCGGACGCGACGTTCCTCGCGCGGACGCGCCGGCGTGATCCTCCCGCGGATGGATTCGCGCGCTTCACTCGCGGACGTCGACGCCCGCCGGATCGGTCGGCCGTCGTCGCGCTCGCATCCCTCCGCGCGCAACGCGGACCGTTCTCTCACGGCTCTCACCCCTCCGTGTTCAGAGCGGAGTCATAGGTTAGACGTCACGCACACACGCGACGACGGGCGGTAGCACGGGTCTGCGCTCTCGCGGGGCGACGTTTGTGTCGCGCGTCGCGCGCGACTGGCGAGGTTTGCGGCGCCGCGGATCGGCGGATACCGGTGTGGCCGTTGTACCGCGCGAGTTCCGCAGCGGTGACGCACCGACGAAACTGCGTTGTTGCGTCGCCGTGACTGGAACGCACCTCCTTCGCACCTCGCACTCGCGCTTCGCTGGGATGGGATGGGATGGGATGGGATGGGATCGGGCCAAGGCGTGCGGCGCGGTGTCGGACGGCCACAGTCCCCACTGGCCGCTGGCAAAATGGCCGATGGCCGTGGCGCGGCTCCTTCGAAAGGGGTCCCGCCGAGTGCGCGGTACCGAGGGACCGACGAGGATGACAGCGCGAGCGTCGTATTCCGCTCCCCGTGCACGATCGCCGTGACGTGTATGCGTGCGGGACCCGGCCGCCGCGGGATTGTCGCGACTCGCGCGCGCGTCATGCCCCCTTTTTTTCGATCGTGCTACCTGTTTCTCTTTTTTTTTATTCGCTCGTCTTTTTCCCGCTCCGGGGTCACTCGACCGCGCCGGGGATAAACACGTAAACGAGAGCTGGAGATGCGTGGATGCGTGACGCCCGCGAGAATCAATCAGGATCAATCGCGCAAATCCGTCTAGCGGAGATCGGAGATTGCGACGATCGCGCGTTCGTTAGCCTCGGAGCGCTGACGAAACGATTAGGAATCCGTGTTACGATTAACAGATCTGGGCACCCAGATAGCGAGGAGAATCCAAAAAGAATTCTTTTTGAATTCCCAAATTATGAAATGAATTCTTTTTCCATCCCATTTCTGTTCTAAAAACACTCTTCAGAGTTCAAGAAGAATTCATTTTTATGCCACCAATCTAAGCCCTTTTTCAGATACAAAAGGAATTCCTTTTATATTTTATAAGAATACTATTGGAAAGGAATTCTTTTTGAATTAATTTCGAACAGATTACGCTAATTCATAAAGAATTTAAAAATGTGAATCCTTTTTTAATAACGATCACCTGTGCTATCTAGGTGGAATCTTAACTTAAGATCCTTATGCCCAATTTCTTCTCGATAACGTAATCCGGAAGATATCTCTCAGAATCAATGGCTATGATTGGCTATTGCTAACTTTATCTGGAAGATAAAACTTATCTAAAGGTGAAGAAATTGGGCATTAACAATAAGACCATCCGTGACTAGACTAGAGCCTAATGTTCGGTTTCTTCGCAACTCCCAATAGCCATCTTCCAGATAAAGATATCCGTCAGATTCTAAACATTTGTTTTCTTTACTGAAACCTCTGGTTTTACCCTGTTTAAAAAAATCGATAGAAAACGATAGGAACCCGAACATACGATCTACCAAAAATCTTATCGTTTCCTAACTGTAACTATCGTTTCACTTTTTATTTTTCGAATGAAGTTATCGTTTCCTATCATTATCTGATGAAAATTCAATCGTTGGAATCCGATAGAATTCTAATATTAACTTATTGTTCTTTATCGCTTTAATGAAATTTATTGTAAATAAATGATTAAAACTTTGTCGTAATCAATTGTGTATTTACGCTGTTAATTCCCGATTTTTAACTACGATTAAAAACGATTGAATATTTCCTATTGTTTTCTATCGATTTTTTTAAATATAGGGTATGTATCTAACGGACAGCTATTCTTCACACTACTAACTTTAGACATAAAAGGGATTAGAATTTTTACTATAAATTACCGTATTCAGAGGTGAAAAAAATCGATTCTGAGAGATATCTTTTTAATAAAGTTATCAAGAACTTATCTAAAGGTGACGAAATTGGGCATAAGTCTTCTCTAACATCCATACCCTACTAAAAAAATTTTATTCTCAATTATGATCTCAATAAAAATTTTTCAGTAGGGGCCCTTACTGAAAAATTTTTATTGAGATCATAATTTTTCAGTAAGGGCCCCTACTGAAAAATTTTTATTGAGATCATAATTGAGAATAAAAATTTTTCAGTAGGGTACTTTATACATTAAAAAAAAGTATGCGAAATTATATGACGCAAGCATAAAAAATATTACGATTTATATTACAACTGAAACGTACATATTTTTTTATTCTACATCTTCTCTTCATACAGCACGTTGCGTAGTAATGCACTTTCCGCTTTTTCGCGAGAAGGCGAACGCTGAGCAAGGAAAAATAATGAAAATCATTTTCGTGTATGTATGCGTATTTCTTTTAATTTCTCAATATGTACTGCATGTTAGAAAAGTATATACAAATACACTACACTATCAATTGTTTAAATTAGAAAATAGTCAATAGTCAATATCTAAAAGCTGGTAAATAATCAAATGAAATAATACATCATGTATTTAATATAGTTCCGAAAAAAAGAATAACTAGCGGCTGCTACCATTTATCTAGTAGCGTTTTCCATTGGGAGAACTGGTGCGCACTGAGTGCGCACTAAGGCTTGTTTATAATCTGTTATTATATTTAAGATCGCTTAAATCACGTTCAAAAACTTTTTAACTAATAAAACAATCTGTATGGATAATGTACAGATCATTTTACTGAGAAGTATTTCAAGAAATATTTAAGATCGATGATTTGTAAATATCAAAATTGATTAAGAAAAAGCCTTAGTGCGCACTCAGTGCGCACCAGTTCTCCCAATGGAAAACGCTATAGGTATTTATTATGTAACTATTTTTCGATCGGAATTGAGAGAGAATTTCCAAACTGCGCGCGAGTTTCCGTGATTCCAGTATGATATTGCTATTATATTGTTGTATCATTAATGTCATGTATTAACGTTACGAATGATACAACAATATATATTGTCAAGCGGAACAAATTTAAAAAAATATTTTTTTACAGAATAGTATACAATGATAATACATAAACATTATAACGTCATACATATACATTATATAAATTATATATTTCATACATGAACAAAAATTATATATATTTAATGTATAATTACATGTAAAATTATTCATGTATGAAAATTATATTTGCAAATGTATATGTATTATAAGTAATTAGTTAAATTCGCTAAACATATAAAATATTGATCAGTATTTGATACATATATTTTCTTGAATGACATTGAATATAGATATTATTAAATCAACGAATTTTGTGGCGTATTTATGATGTATTAAAAAATATACGTTTATCATGATTTTACGAGAGAATAGATGAACAAAACAAGGTATATAACTTCGAAAATTTAATTCTAATTGCGTTATATATTATATACCTTAGTTTATATACGTCTTGAAGGACCAGCATGAGAAGGTCTGTTCGCAGTAAGTTCCGTAGAGTAGTCCATTTTACCGAATAAAGGTAGTATCACTCTAGTACGCACAGAAAAAATTATGATATTAACAAACAAATACTATAATAATATTAGAATATTGTCGTAAAAGAAGTAAATTTAGAATTAATGAATAAAAAAACTCGAATTTACAAAAAAAATCACCTTTTTCCTTTTAAATGGTCCAGTTTACCGGATAGAATTGCGGCTAAACCGATGGCTCCAATAGAGTCGATGATATTTTCTTTCTCTTCTAATAAGTTCATTGCGACTTCAATTTCTGATTTTTATACTTTAACAATATCATTGAAACATTTGGTCACTAAAGACGTAGAATCAGTATACCACTCATACTGTTTTGGGGTATTTAATAACTCATTAAGAAGAGCAGTTTTGGTCCGAACGTCTTGAATTTCATAATCTCGAGGTACTTTAGGTACCTCCGGCAATTCGGGTACAACCTCCTGAAAATTGAGATATTACATATAATTAACAAATTTAACTAAAGTGATTGTAGAAAATCATTTGTTTACTCACGTAAACTTGTATACTGGGATTGTAT
>NJRQ01000030.1:993379-1032240 GCA_003063805.1 Aphaenogaster ashmeadi | reverse complement strand
TATAAAATATAGTGAGATTATTGTTATTCCAACTATTTTTTTCTCCCAGTGTACTCTGGAAACCAATTCGGAGTGAGACTCGTTTTTCTATTACATTAATACAAAATAATATCGTTTTTTTTTATTACATTGATACCGACGGACGTGTCTCGCCGACGGAAGCGAGAAAATGTTCGTATTTACTGATTCCGTTTACGAGGAATCCAGACCGAGAGACGCGATGACAGCAGCATTTCACGGAATGACTCGCGCGATGACCTCAGCGAATGCCGTGATTTTCAACTCGAAAAATGGGATGACGTACCAAAATCGGTATGACGTATCCCTTTTGCGGTATCAGATACGCCGTGGTGCGTGTGCATGGCGCGATAAGATCCACGCAGAAGCGTGGGCGCCGATCGGCGCGTCACGCACCGCGGTACATTCATGTTTGCGTGAACACGGGCACGTATCAACGCGTGCACGCGCGTACGCACAATGCGTGGCGCGATTGCGTCAGCGTGGAGCTACTAAAAAGAAAGAAGAAATAAGACGTCGACCCATTGTGTGATTGTGACACGTGATCCGCGAGGAAAGGTGTCTCTTGACGAACGTTAATCAGTGACGCTGATATGTCACAACGCTGATTGACACAATCGACGAAGAAATATCAGCTGATAAGACGCTTCTCGAACGCTCGTGAAAAATACGTCTCTCTCTCTCTCTCTTTCCTCTCATCGCAATTTCCAGTGGAACGTCCACAGTCGACGTTGAATGAAAGTAAAAACAAATTAAAGTGATAGAGAACAGCGGCTCGTATTTGCAAAGCAATTTAAGAAAGCAAAGACCAAAAAACGAGCAAAATAAGGTGTGCGATTAAAACAATTTTATTCCAACACAATCATTGGACTAACAATAAGACGTTTCAACTTACAATTATATCCTCAGCCGTCGTAATGTATAAAATTAATAAATAAGGACAAGTTCATCATTAAAATAAAAGTAATACAGATGTAAGAATAAAAACAATAAAAATAAATATAGCGGTTGTAGCAGAACGAGGTCCACATCAAAGTTTACAAATTACATTACAAAGTTTACAAATAAAAGTGAGAAATCGATTGGAACACGAGCAATGGAGTAGCCACGCAAATAATTTAAATATTCATAAGAATTAATTTGAGTCTTCCGCATCCATAATTTTCTGACGTCGTGTGTTTTCGATCCTCGCGTAGGCTTCTCTTTTTTCTCTGACGCAAGTTTTTCTGACGTACATACCATGCAGATCATTTGCATGGCAAAGCGTGAAGCTACTCCTATTCGCGCCAGGGCTTGCGTCATTTTCCACGCGTGTCCACGTGTGGCGAGGTAACGAGAGCTGCTAATGTAACGCAACTACACGCAACGAACACGCGCGGAACTTGCGCTAGCGGAAACGCAACTTAAACGTTTCGCAAATTGTGCAATCGCGTCCTTTAAGAAGCGTTCGCGCTCGCATATTTCCGCATTTACTCCGCCAAATATATAAATTGACGTCTTTTCCTAAAAAAAAGAGAGAAAAACAAGGATGTTAATCAACATAAATTAATATAATTGCGATTTTAGAAAAAGAGAGAGGAGATTTTTGGAGATTCTTTTCGCGCATTGACGTAAATGCTTAAATTATATTAGGCAATAAACAACTTTGTTGCAAAAACGGACAGCCGTATTTCCATATATCCCATGAGCCTTTCTACTTTGTCGTGCGCATCACGGATGTGCCTCGTGTTTAAAGTTGATTGATTCGCACGCGAGCAAGTTGGCCGATTACTAATAATTCACGATTTCTTTGAATCTCTAAGGATCAATTACCGAGCTGATGGGGAATAAGAGTTCTGCTCGCGGAAAGATTAATTTTCGTCTAATTGATGGTCGATTCGACGGAAACGTCACGAATTAGGGCTAACTAAGCTTCAAGAATATTAATAGCCGACACACACACACTGAGAAAAAGAATTTGTTGAAAAACGCAAAATGTGTTTCATCCAACTAAAATATTTAGTCCGATACGTTCAACTAAACATTAGTTGGTTTAACTGAACATTAGTTGAATTAACTAACATTTAAAATCGAAAGCGGCCAAATGCGGTCGTACCAGATCTTAGTGCTTATTAATAATTTATGTGTGATTTTTCTAGTTCTTTTAAAAGAAATTTAATTTGACCGCTTTCGATTTTAAATGTTTGTTACAATTCACGGTCTTGCAATTATTATATTGAATTAACTAATTCTTGATTAAAAATTTTTGATGGTTGACATGAATGAACCTTTTTTAATGCAACTTAGTAATTGTTGAATCAATCATTGGATCAACAACAATACAAATTTAATCCGTACAACCAATTTTTTTTCTCAGTGCGCACACGCACGCACGCACGCACGCACACACACACACACACACACACACTTCGTCAGTTAACTTTAAGCGATTGTTCATTTAAAGTAATGCTATTTCCCTATTTCATTTGAAATTTATCTGTCAAGAGATACGTGATGTAAAAAATGAAGAAGTTACGATAGGCAGTAGGTTTCCAGTTAAATTTCCGTTGAAAGCGGTATACCACTAGGATTTGTCATACGCGCGATGACGTCAAAAACGAAGACATTCCTGCGATAAACTGCGCTCGTATAAAAATATGTAATCTCCGGAAATTCAGGTTAAGACCTCGAAGAAATTTCTTCGCTAATATATCCTAATCAAATTGATTATGCACAAAGTATCTATCAAGAAAAAAATTAAGTTGAAGTATCTGTATATATGATAAAAATATGAAGCGTACCTGATTTCTGAGACGCTACAGGGTGCTCAAAAATAACTTTTCAGTTGAATAGATAAAAAAAATAATAAGTAAAGCTGAAATTTAGAAGCGGAAGGATTTATCAATCTTACCGTTCGATTCGTTCGATTTTTGTTCATATTTTCGAAGATTCGAGTGATAAAACTTCCCGTCGCGATAAAATTCTTGATTGCACGCCGGCAGGTACCTATGAACTTGACATCGTTCGAGGTTTTCCTCGGCTGCGGTGCGCACATAATCATAAATCTCCGTCGCGACGCTTATCCTTGCATGGATGACCCAGTTGTGCATTTAAATCCCTCGAAGCTGAACGTACACTCGAGGATTTATCGAGAGCAACCGAAGGCCGACGAACGGATTCCGCCGATACGATCCGCCACGATTGATACACTTTGTTAACGCGATCGGAAAAATCAATTCCAGAAAGGAACATTTTTCTGCCGCGAAGACAATGCCTCCGTAACTTATCTCCTCCTCGCCATCAAGGAGAGGCGATAAAAGAAACGTGCAAGAAGATCGCTTTAATTTTGCAGTATCTCTAAAGGCTTCGCCAAACATTTTTATCTCGATAATGAGGATAAGTCCGAAAGCACACAAAGAGAAGAAGCGTGCGATATGCGCAAATGAAGTCACGTCATACCAATCTTTTAAGAATGTTTTCTAATTTCTATTTATTTTTGATCAAATATTCCTGGAACATTTAATGAAATTGTTTAACAAAATATCTCAAGAACCTTTATGCTATCACGATTGTAACCAGTGATGTGCGTTTACGTGTAATGAATTAATTCTTTACATATGGAGTAAAGAATACGTAAAGAATGTAAACAATGTAAAATGTGTAAAAAGTTGAAAAGTTTGACTTTTGAAAACAGTCAAAAAAAACTTCTGCATATATACTACTCTTATACTACTCTTCTAGAATAACCGATTCTAATAAAACTGACGATTACTAAATGAAGTTGATTCATTCACACCTGAAAATGGATAATTGTGATATTTGATTTATTATGTTATGTTGAATTAAAGTAAAGTAAAAAAATCATTTTTATTATTATGGTAAGTTTGTATTTGATTTGGAAAATTTAAATGAAGGTTATTAAACAAATGTTTTCGTTTATTATAAATGTAAATTAGCCAATTACAAAATTCTTTACATTGTTTACGTTCTTTACTTTTTTACGTGAAAAATAGCAATGTAAAGAATTAATTTTTTACACGTAAATAATCATGTAAAGAATTGACGTAAACTATACGGCACATCACTGATTATAACATGTTTGCTTATGCCATAAATCGATCTTTTAGAGGTAACGAAATTCGTATTGATTTTATCTAACGTATCGCAAGCGTCGCGGTCGCGTTTTATTCTCAGACGCAAAGATCTGTTTGCATGGCTCTGCAGAAAAACATCGGTAATCATAATCGAGGATAAATAACAACTTTGAAACCTTGAGTCTCAAGCGCGAGAGTGTCAACTACATACGGCGCCACTGACTGTATACGACGCTTTTATCACGGCGTATGAAGAATTGCGTCGAATTACGGCGGAAGAGATAAGCGCTGAAACGTGCAGAAGCGTTCTCACACGTTCTCACCGATAAAAGCGAGAACGGTGAACGACGACGGCTACGCGGATTGATGACTGACAGCGAGCAACGAAAATAGAGGAAGCGGCTGAGCAAACGGATTTCGACGATACCACGATGAATCGGAATTCTTAAGGCTGCGTCCCGGAAATTGCGTCATCCGCTATACGATCCGCTTCCGGTACCACACGCTACAACGTTCGCACAAACAAATTCCAGGGAGATGTCTAAACGTTTCTAGAAAACCATAACTAGCTCGAGAACTGCTTTGCAATTCAACTAGATTAAATTTCCGTTTCTGCGACAGCGTTTTAACTTTGTTTACCGAAACGTCACCCGCAAGTCTTAAAACAAAACACGCGTTGAAGATACGATTGTAATATTACACGGCGATAAAAAAAGGTCTTTCTTGAAAGTGCAAAACAGGTGTTTCGTCTTAACGAAAAATTCGAGTCGTCAGAAAATTTCGAGGGAACCGTCGTTTTAGCAAAAATGTTCAATGTCATTACTAAGATGTTAATCGACATTGCGAAATTTTATTACGTAAAAAGATAAACGCTACCCTCGACGTTTTCGGTGAAACGTAAACAGGAAAACAGATAATGCACGCCGTCTCTTTGTGTGGTGCGGCCAGTCCGAGAGATAAGTAGCTTCGCAAAGATGCAGCATTTATCTTGCCGCTCCCTTGTAACTCGATTTGTTATTCGAGAATAACATTATTACGAATAACAGTACATTCGTTCTGACAAAGAACTTTCGGATATTCACATTATTTACATTATTTCTATGAGTTTCGTTTGCTTTTATATTTTTGTTTGGACAGCTTTGAGGACGATAGGGAGCAATAGTATTTTCGCTTCAGTCGTGGGTGGAGTTGCCATAATAAAATTTTCAAAACTAGGACTCATAAGCCAAAAACCCTGGACATTTCGCTTGCAACCCCGGACGCATACAAAAATGCAGGGTTGGGAAGTAACGCGTTATTTGTAACGCCGTTACCGTTTTCGTTACTTTTTTTCGGTAACGATCGTTACTTTTTTCTTTCTGTAACGGTAACGGTAACGTCGTTACATTTTTACAGTAATGGTAACGAATTCAGTTGTTACTTTTATCGTTACTTTAGTTTCCTATTATCTTTTATATCTGTTCAATAGATCGCGCGCTGGTCGTGCGCATTATTGATTGAAATTTTTGACAAAATGACATTTGTGAATTACAATATAAATTCCTATAAAGATAAGTATACTAAAAAATAAAGATATTAATATAAAGAATTAGAAGAATTATTAGTTGAGTTTAATATAAAAAAGCTTGCTATATAGAGAAACTAGTTTGGAGTTTCAAGTTTTAATATTGATTATTAAATAATGTAATTTTATAATCTAACATCTTACTTTAGCATTTCAAAAAAGTAACGAAAAAAGTAACGAATCGTTACTTTCTAAGTAACGGTAACGGTAACGCGTTACTTTTTAAAATTAGTAACGAGTAACGGTAACGCGTTACTTTTTTAGAGTAACGTTCCCAACCCTGCAAAAATGCGAATAGGTTAGCAAATTGATTATAATAAACAATAAACGAATGATTATTTTACATCTCGTTTTCAATAGTACTTAGAGTAAAATGCATAAATTAAACATGTTTTTAATTTAAAAGAAGTTTTATTATTAGGTATCTACCTTATTGTACCTATACCTAATATGTGCTATGTTGTCATTGGTATTTTTAAAATATCAATAAAATAACAAATAATTATGAAATATATTAAAGAACCAAATCAGCACAAAACTATTGGTTTTTATCAGTAAATTGAAGTGATTGAATGTGATGTGGTTAATCAAATCTAACATGCAAAATATTTAGAAATTTTCTTAAATCTTAAACCCCGGACATTCATAATTACCCCGAACACATTCGAAAAATCCCCCCGGACGTTCCCGGACGCCCTAAAAAAGAGGACGGTGTCCGGGAAAAAGAGGACGGATGGCAACCCTAGTCGCGGGAGATTGAGGAAAGGCACTTCGCTCGGCTCGAGTGGAACGATGCAGGATTAAGTCGTTTCCATGCGGTTAATTTCACGTTCGATTCACCGTGTGGAGAATCGGAGAAGACGCGCGTGGCAGCGATCGGCTCCTGAAGGTAATACCGATACTTTTCGAAGTAACGACCGTACCACCCCCGGTTTTTCTCGAGGCGGCTTGTATACAAGTACGCCTTTGTCGTGCGCACGTTGTCGTCGAATCTCCCGGCGAGATCTCGGGCTCGATTTGTTTGTCACACGCATCCGACGTATAGAACACGAAAATCCGGAAAAAGCGGATTTACTGTGAATGAGGGGGGTGGAAAAAGCGGCCGAATGAATGCGCCGGATGCACGCGGAACGGATCGCTTTACGGCCGACTTCCGGGGTATATTTTGCTTTACCTGCTCCGAGAGAACAGGCGTTGCCCGACACTACGATTTCGATGCGAGAAAGGGATCGGATGGAGCAAAAAGGTCCATGCAGCTGCCTTCCCCTCTTGTGTACTATTAACCGGTTCTCATCGTTCGGTCAGGCGCCATGCTTACCCTTCTTCTCACCCTTTCGCTTCCTCCTTACTAAAGGCGCATGTAGCCGACTTTGTCAGAGAATTGAAACGTTATCGAGAAACTGTAATTGGGATATTTAGCAGTGTCTAGTGGACGTCGCTATTGTATACCGTCTTCATATTGAGAATAGCAGCGTGGCTCTTTGTCATTTACACGCATTGTTGCATTCCTATTATAATCCTTTCGAGAATCCGAGAAAATATATATCGTTTCCGAGTCTTTATTCACGGAAAGAGAAATCTGAATTGTGCATCTGCCCGTTTCTACGTGTTCCGGTTGTTTTCAAACGATTGTAGGTAGACATTTGAGATTTTCGGATAGGATCAAGAGATCGATGGTGGTGGAAGCGTCACGAAAATCACGCGTTAAGAAGAGTCTCGTTTACTCACTTTCGTGAGACGGGCCGTCTCGGGATTTTTATCGCGTATTGCCCAAGATGATAGCTCGTTACGACAGAGAATGCCCCTAGGCGTTCCCTTTCGAGATCGAACACCATGTTAATTTCAGATGACTAATCGCGATCGCGTCATTTATGTGGCACGTGTGACGACACCACACGTGAGTTCGTTGTCCCGTGAGACGAAGATTTACCGAACGGACGAGAGATTTACCGAAATGTTTTACGTTTCGAAAGAGCACACGCCGGCAACTAGCATTCATCTCGCGTTTGCGCGCAACATTAGCAACGCAAATTTATTTTACATGTACATCGCGAAGCTTTTTATTGCCATTCTAAGGGACATATTTCTTACATGAATTTTGAACGCGTTAATTCTATTAATTTATTATTCTATTAATGTATTAAGCCAGTTCCAGACGACATGGGCAATGGTACGTCAGTGTTGTTGGCAATTGACTATCAATGCTGGGCAAATATTGGCCATTTATGAATGTGCAGTACGATTGATATCTACATGATATGCATAATTAGCTATATATTTTATTATTTATTTATTTATTTTTTATTTACATTGGCGTACACATTGGCCATGCTTGATGGAGCCGGCTTTATAAACGTCTCCACGGAAAGAACGATTTTGCTAAAGTATCTTAAAATTTTGCAGGATACAGATCTGAAAATAATTTTGTTAAACCATCAAAAGTAACTACGTGGGACGCTCAAACATGATGATAATGCTACAAAAAGTTTTGATATTCCAGCAATTATTTTTGGCGTCCTACATAATTATTTTAATGACCCAATAAATTATTTTCAGATCTGTATTTGGCCAAATTTTTAGATATTTCAGCAAAACCATTCTTTCCGTGTATATTTCAAAAACAATACAGATTGTTCTCGTGGCTTTCTCTCGCTTCTCTAATTTTCAGCGTAATGACAATAACAATTGGCACTTCAATTGACGATCGAGTGGCACATCGTCACAATTTCTCTAAGGTGCTTTTTCCAACTGACGCGTGCACGCGTCTGCACGACGCAAACGAGGCCATATTAACGCCAATGTCACTGATGCAATTCGCGCGCAGATGCATACAGGCAGGTCACGATATTTGTTGCAATCGGTGATAGGGACACGCTCATTATCTCGCGCGCAAGAAACCCCGCGTTAAATCCATCCGTACAGGTCCGGAATTACTCGGCTAATTACCGTCGGCCCGTAATCGAGCGTGCTAATTAGGCAAAGAGTTATATCCATCGCACAACTGTGACGATTACGACTAACGCCGACGGAACGGTTACGCAAGAGCGTGCAATTTCTTCGCGGAGTGCTTCGGGGAGTGTCGCGCGTGGAGCAACGAGGGCGTTGTCGCCCCGTTTGTTGCACCGTGAGTTCTCACGGTATTGAAAATTCGAAGGGAGCTCGAAATCCAATCGCCTTCTCGAGCCGAGAAAAATTTTCCCGAGGCTGCGGCGCGAGGCAATTAGGTAACGGTCGGTGCGCGATTACGAGCGTGTAAACATCGGTCGCGCGCGTTTTACCGTGCCCTCACGATCTCCCGAGCCGGATTTGGCAATCCGTGCACGCCGTATATATACACCGCGGAAGGATTTGGCAATGAGAACGCAATAAGAAATCGAAGGACCGCCCGTCGCGCCGTACCGGATATTCATTGTTCACTGAACCTTCGGCAGAGCCGAAGGTACCATGGCTGATGTTGTTCCCCATGTGACTCCGCAAAACTATGTTTTAAAATCTGTACGATTTTCTGGATGAGCGAGTCTGGACTTACTTACCTTTGTTCTCCAGTTGTTGCAAAAGATGCGGAATAGGATCAAGGATGAACGACGAGAAGAAGGCGCGTGAGGGCTAAGAATCTTGGCCTGATCTATTTTCTTAAGCTTTTTTTTAGACAAATGAAGCAATCTGTCTGTCTACTTTGAGTTGACGAAATATTCTCCGTAATTCATTTTACGTACTATAGGTAAATGAGACTTATGCGTTTCATTAGCCTTGGCACATAAAACTTGTCGCGACGCAAAAAGAGTTTTAATTAGTCACAGCTGTCTAACAGTTGTCAAATTTATAATTACTTCTATAGGACGCTTGCTTCTATAGGAGCTTCTCTCATCGAAGTTCCTAACATTTAATAATGAGTATTTATGAGCACTCGACCTGTATCTGTAAACTTTGATATCTTCCGATATTTTGCTCGTATAGCTTCAGGAATTTCTTCAGTATTTCTACAATCAACTGGCAATAACAGCTTTTTTCATTGCCTTTTAATCACCAATGACAGCCGGATTATTCACAGTGAAAATAATTTATCGATAATTTTTCACGCTCCATCGTCTGGCAATTGAAGGCTACGATTATTTGGGTCGCGGACACTAACGAATTAACCGCTCGGTCCTTCCGCTCTTGGTAGGTCCCCCTGACCTTCTCTTGAAACCGCTGGTTCTCTCTCTCTCTCCCCCACCCCCCTAACACTCTTTCCGCCTCTTTGCCGCTTGTTAGTGTCGTCATTGTGTTGTCACCACCATCGTATACATACTATTGCAATATTACACGCAACATTGTATATTACTCCCTGTCACACACCGAATTGAGAAATGGAACTGAGTTGAGTAATCTATTTCATATGAAATTAAATACCCAGTTTTCGAAATCGAGAGAATTTGTCTTAAGATCTTTCAGTTTCCCTCTATCTCACGCGTCCATTGCAGAAATAGAATTACCTCCAGCGCGACAATTATTTATTCTTTAATAATAAAATACGTATACTGCTTCGTCATTCTTTATTTTCGACTTATTTTGACTTCGTTAATTCATTCTCCAGAGATCGGGCGTGACTTATGATACACCCTGTATATACACGGAAAAGATGGTTTTGCTGAAATATTTGGCCAGATGCAGATCTGAAAATAATTTTGTTAGACTATCAAAAATAACTAAGTAGGACGCTCAAAATAATTGCTAGAATATTACAACTTTATGCAGCATTATTATCATGTTTGAGTGTCCTACTTACTCAGTTACTTTTGATGGTCTAACAAAATTATTTTCAGATCTGTATTTAACCAATTTTTAGGTATTTCAGCAAAACCGTTCTTTCCGTGTATGCTTCAATATTAATACCAACATATATGTGTTGGCAGTTTCTTTTCATATCCAGATAAATACACTGAAAAAAAGTTCTTGGTAAACTTGTGAGATGCATTTAGTAATACTTTTTTTTGAAGTATTTGATTATTATTACAGATTATAATAATAATAACAAAACATTTTGTAATAATTATAAACATTTGTAATAATTATAAAAGAGCAAATTTTGTTTAGTTGAGCCAACTAAATTATGTAATACTTATTATACGTTTAGTTGAAACTATTTCACCAAAGTGCTTGGTAACATTAACCAAGCCTGGATTTTTATAACCAAGCCTTTCTTTCAGTGTATATAATTCGTATTGACTACGTTTACACGGCCTGATTTACGCCGAAGTTATAACATCGATGTACTATCCGATCCAAAATTTGTCTTTTAATCATAATGATCATTTAAATATGAGCCTCTTTTGATACTTAAACTACAATTTTTAGTAAACGTATATTAAAAGAGATCGATTCAAATATTTAAAATATCAAAATAGACTCGTATTTAAATAATCATTATGATCAAAAAAAGAAAAACTTTGAATCGGATAGAACATCGATGTTATAACTTCGGCGTAAATCGGGCCGTGTAAACGTAGTCAATGCCCGCGTAGCGACGTTCCTGTTTCGTTGTCTGTTTCAGATTTTTCCGAAAAATAAAAAGAACGGAATATGAGCGGCAGCGGTGCTGCAGGCGAATGCGAGAAGAGCGACGAGAAAACGGATCCGGGCGCTATCAGGCACGGGAACTTCATGAATTATTACCAATTCCATGCTGCGGAAGAGCGCGTGCGGCAACTTCCGCGTGGCGTGTGGCAGCGGCAACGGGTCGCCCATCCGGCCCGGAAATACGCGGGTCTAGACGTCGGCTGTAACGCCGGGGTAAGAGCAGCGGCGGCACAGCTGTCGGGGACGTATGGGCCAGCCGAAAACGGGATGGCTCGGCCTTCGTGATCCGAAACTACAAACGGCCGTGTCTAATTTTGGTCGAGTTTATCCCCCTTTCAGCTTTTCGCTCGCGCAGCAGGCACCCGCTTCCGGAATTCGTATCCTTTGTCCTTGTTAGAAATTTCCTGTACGTGTCGTCTTTCTCGTTTCTCTTCGTTGAAGCTAATACGTTTTTCTTAATTATACGGAATGCCTTCACAACTGTCGTGTTTCCTCTTAGCTGGAGACTGCTTGGATAATTCAAAGCGGAACTCCTATTAAGAAAACACGACGTTAAACTAATTTGGTTCTATTTCTAATATTTCGAATTTCAGGGGATACAAATTGAATATATTGATAAATTTTATATTGATAAATTTAGCTAACTTATAACTTTTTGATGCATTGTTTAAATATTAAATGTTAATTTTCGTATGTGTTTATCAATTTTAATTTTTATTTTAAGTGAATTTTGCAGTTTCAGATTAAGACTAAACCTACCAGCGCCGGTCAAATGACCGTTTTTAAATTTTTGATTAACACTAAAACTACCACCGCCGGTCAAATGACCGTTTTTAAACTTTTGATTAAAAATTCTGCATTCAATGTTATCGCTTTTTCTCAATTGACTTCACGACTTTTTCTTAATATACATATAATCCGGTTCGGTAGAAATAGGTATATATAAATTGTCGGTAGCTTTAGATGTTAAATATTTAAATTTATTTAACAATAACAGTCAAGAAATATGTACGAATAGCGATACTCTATCGAGTTTTTGCATTAAGTAAAACAACAAATTTAGACTCAATTCTACGATTTGTTGCTACAAGAATATATACATATATAATTTTACATATTTACAGAAAAAACGGTTTTGCTAAAGTATTTAAAAATTTAACCAGATATAGATTTGAAAATAATTGTATTGGGTTATCACAATAATTATGTAAGACACCCTCTCTTAAACTGGTTGCTAGAACGTCAAAACTTTTTTCAGCATTATCATTATGCTTGAGCGTCCTCCATGATTCTTTTGATGGTCTACCAAAATTATTTTCAGATGCGTATCTGGCTAAATTTTTAGATATTTCAGCAAAACCGTTCTTTCCGTGTTTATATTTAATTCTTCACTCAGCTGTGCGACGCATTTTGCAGGATCTCACATACGCGCTACGCGACTTCCTCGAGGAGGCCATGTCGCAAGATCAGCCCGAGATCTCCTTAATCGGCGTGGATCTGGACCAGATCCTGATCGAGAGAGCGCGCGAGCGCAATCCGCGCCCGGATCGCGTGACCTTCGAGTGTCTGGACTTCTTGTCCGAGGACTGCGGCGAAACGCTGAGACGATATCTGGCGCAGCTTGATAAAACGCGATTCGACGTGGTGTTCTGCTTCTCGATCACTATGTGGATTCATCTGAATCACGGCGACGACGGTCTGGAGGAGTTCCTGCGAAAGGTCTGCGAGCTGACGGAAATGATCGTCGTCGAGCCGCAGCCTTGGAGATGTTACAAAAACGCTTCGAGGAGGCTGCGAAAAGCGAACTTGCGGGACTTTCCGCTACTGAAGGAACTGAAATACACCGGCGATCTGGTGAAGCATATAGAGGATATTTTGAGGAGGCTGTGCAACTTTCGAAGAGTCACCATTACCGAGGGCAACAAATGGGGACGCATGCTTTTGTTTTATGAAAGGAAGCAGGAATCGTAAAAGATCAGCAAATGCGAACGATCAAGCGACGCGGTAGGGATTATGTGCATTTGAGATCATAAATGCCTCAGTACATGAAATTGTATCAATTGCGAGTGTACACTGCATGCACATCGTATTTAAATATTCATGCATCATAACTGTGTATGTATGTGTGTGAGTATGTATTGTATTGTCATAGCGGTAATAATTTTGCTCATCCTAGTGTAGATAATAACAGGAAATTTGTAATAAATAAAGCTTTTCAAATTGCAATGTACGGGGTTTTTATGTGCGTCATCTTTTAACTGATTATATTCTTCCTGATTTCTTCACGCTTTATCTATTTTTGAGCATTTAAATTTCTACAACTTGAATTCATAAACTGAAAATTTTAGCATGTACATAAAAATTTTGATTAATACTTTTTACGTGATTATATTCTCCTGATGCTTTGTCCATTTTTCAGAATTTATCTTCATAATTTGAGTCTTCAGATTTAAATCTTTTTATTAAAGAGAATTATTAAAATATAATAAATTGTAAGGCGACTTGACTGGCCATAGATGGTATTCTATTTATTACTACGTATCAACCATACGGATTGTGGTCCTCTACGAGTATTAAATTTAGTAATAATAATACTAAAGCATTAGATTTTATTAGAATTATTAAAGTTTACCATCTCTTACCATATTTTTATCGATTTTTGAGAAGTTCAGGGTTGGACGTTTACGCGTAAAATGTAAGGTAAACGTCCCAATGACCGGACATGAACCTATATCCGGACACTTCACAAAAACTTGTTATTATTAATCTCAAATGCTTCTGTGTGTAATTTTTAAATATTTAAAGATTACAATTAAATTTTAATATTAAAATAAAAAAAGCATTTGAGATTAATAATAACAAGTTTTTGTGTAAGTGTTCGGATATAGGTTCATGTCCGGTCATTGGGACGTTTACCTTAGTCTACATCTACGCGTAAACAATGTAAACTATGTTTTACGTGTCATCTATGTAAACAATCAGTAATTAATTTGTGATTATCACACATCGGAGATTTGTTTGCAATTTGCAAACAAATTGATTTTTGCAATATTGATTTTTCAGTTGCAATTACTATTAAATATCTTCATAATTAATGCTACAGTTAAATACAGTTTATTATTTTATAATTTAATTGCTCTTTATTTCCATTATGCTAAGTTCGTGTAAACATCACGTAGGTAACATGTAAATAATCCATGTAGACGTAATCTTGAAATCTACGGCACACCCTGGTTAAATTTTTTCGTCGTAAATATATAAAAAAAGATTCTGCGATTATTGGTAAAGTCACTAGGGGCTTTATCGACGACAGGTAAATTATCGGCATTACTTGCCTCATAATCACCGACAGAAATTTAAATCCTCAAAATTCGAGATAGTGTCAACAGTGTACGAATATCGTCGCTCCGGTCCATATATAATTTTTGTTGCGATCATAAATCCAACACAACAATAATAGCAACGATACCAACATGAATTCTGCGAGCAAGGTGAGTATAAAAGCCGACAATTTTGGGCAGTTTTGTTCAGTCATATTTTGTTTTGTTTCACGAGTCTTGCACAATGTCGTGGAATAAAGGAAAAGTCGAATTAACGGAAAAGGTTATTGTATTTTTAGGTTAAGCCGACAGAACTTGGAAGAACTTTTAGTTGAATGTAACTAACGTTAATGAATGACTGTTATGAATCAAAATACTATTCATGTTTAGGTGGGTGAGATCTTCGCTGCAGCTGGAGTGGCCTTCAACAAGCTAGGTGAGCTGACAATGCAGCTGCATCCTACGTCAGATTCCTTAGCAGGGTAAGTTAAACGTACAAACTAAATTCGACTAAATCTGTAAGATATATAGTATTGTTTGGTACCAATGCAGATGATCTTGGGAGCTTTCCAGCAAGGACACTGTGTAACACAGTGAATCATTTCATCCTTGTTTAACATTGGCAAACAAGGATGAAATGATTCACTGTGCTACACAGTGTCGCCTGTACGTTGCTGGAAAGCACCCCTTAACAATCTGGAAAGTACAAGTAATTCTGACAAAGCTACACAAACAATTTCTAGTTCTTTCACGATTATCATGGCGATATTTGTATAGGGTGATTCTCTGGTAGTACATTGCATTGTATTTGAAGATGGCAAGAGAAAAAAAAAGAATATTAAATTTACAAAGAACAAAACAAGATATCTTGTGTGTGACGACATGGCAATCAATTCTCCCTGTAATAGAAATTTATAGGGAATAATTTTTATATAATTGTTGTAATATAATTATAAATATAGCTTCTCTTGTTCCTGACAAGTTCGTTTTATATACTACTGGAGTATCATCTCGTATACAATGATAGCAGGCCCCGTGCTCTTTTCATAATTTCCTATCCCCCTCGATGTGTAGTAAATGGGCTGACGAGGATATTGAGATGCTCCGTCAGTCGGTCAGAGTCTTCAGCGAAGAACTGAGCAGAATAAGCGAGCACATCAAGAGTCGGACGGTGTAAGTTTTCAAAGGCTGCCATTGAGGCAGTCAGTCCGAATCTCACACCGAACGTATCGTTTTCTTTTCCAGCTCTCAGATTCGAACCACTCTGAAGAAGAAGGCGTTTGAGGAAGCGGGAATGACGGTCAGGCAGCAACAAATTCTACCTCCGCAGGCGCAACAACCCACATTAGTTCAGCAACAACAGGTTGTAAAGCAGCAGTCGACGTCGGGAAACCAGGGTCTGATGGGAAAATCGGCGGAGGTCACGCTGAACATGCTGAACGCACCTGAAACGGAGGTGGACGTTGAGGGACTTCCCGAGGAGTGTCAAGTTAAGCTTGAATTTGAAGAAGGCGCTACCGAAGAAGTCACTGGTTAAACTAGTTCATTTATTTATAAGTTAATTAAAAAAATGGCTAAAAAGCTGGTGATACCATCATCATTTTTCTATCATCCGATTGTTTAATGATCGAACATTCGAATTTTAACTAGTTTTAAGCATCAGTCTCACGTAAACTCATAAGTTACCTTTTTGCAATAAATGTATGAAAATCTAGTTTGGTGTTATTATTCCTGCATACGAAATTAAAGATTAACACTAAAGCTATCGACAATTTATACCTATTTCTACCGAACCGGTCAAATGACAGGTTTTTAAATAAGTTTTATTTTTTTCCAATTGAATGCAAATAATATGTTTATCAGAAGAAACGAAAGAAGAAGATAGATATTGAAAAATTGGTTATATGTATATTAAGGAAAAATCGTGAAGTCAACCGAGGAAAAGCGACAACACTGAATACAGAATTTCCAATCAAAAGTTCAAAAACGGCCATTTAATCGGCGGTGGTAGTTTTAGTGATTCTTGGATCTCTTGGATAACCAATCCAAATTTTATTAGATGTTCATGGGAAATTCACTTGCTCATTTATCTGGACTTCAAAAAACTTTAAATATCAAGCTTTATTGTTCAGTCATCTATTGAGTTTTTTAAAATTTAAATTTTTTTAGCATCCTCCTTCCTCTATTCATCTTTAAATATAAATTTTACTGCAGCATTTTTTTATTTAGAAAAGCACAATTTACAGCTGAGATTCAGTTTTAATGTAGGAAAAATCAGATTTAAAAAATTAATAATTTTATCCATATTAATAAAGTACTACAGGTATTACTCGATAAATTAATCGCTGATTGCGTTAATCAGGATTTAGTCATCCTGGGTTCTCCACATGCGCGAATTCTTCGAGCGATAATTCTGCAGTTTTATGAAATATCAGAGATATAAAAAAACATTCGATATAAAATTTTTATAGAATTGAGATAATTGAAAGAAATATTGTGTTTTTTTTAGAAGTTTGTGATAGCATAATAGTGCGTTTTTCGTGCCTCAAGAACACGCAAAGAAGATTAGAAAACCGTTCTTTGTAGCTGCACTATATTATATCTTCTGCACTCGAAATCAAGAAAATAATCAGACTTCTTGGAATAAAGAAGAAGAGAAAAAAATGACCCAGTAAGCAAGAAACATTAAAGTAGCATTTAGAAATGTTGATTTTATGTGCATATTTTGTGAACGTTTGTAAATAATATTATATAAATATTTTAAAAAGATTAATTAATAACATGATTTTTCAAACATTGTTAAAATATTTTAAAAACTACTGCAAATATTTTTTTAGTATTACATGTTCTATATACAACGTTAAAAATTACATACTTGTAAATGTTGCATGTTAGTGAATATCGTTATAATAACATTGTAGCAATGATTTTTTGCTTACTGGGGAGGAGGTATAAAAATCCAGCTACAAACTACCCAAGGAGAACAGAAAGTCAAAATAATGTCAATTTGACATCATATGGACCAAATTTATGTCATTTTTTGGTCATGATTGAAATCTCGATCTTAGATGACTTAAAAATGACTTTATATTGACTCCTTTTTTATTGTCTTTTTGATTTTTAGATCGAGGTTTCAATCATGACCAAAAAATGACATAAGTTTGGTCAATATGATGTCAAAGTGACATTATTTTGACTTTTCTGTTCTCCTTGGGTACAAATAACGAACTAGTTAGTTTGCTTCGTTCCAGTTGGTACTTCCAGTCCGTGGGGATTTTGCCGTGTGAGAACTGAGAAAGTCCAGGCTCGCCGCGTCACGTCACGCACATGCCGATTGCACCTATCTCGATGAATGACGCATCCGACGCGCCGACTGACAGATTACCGCGATCAACAATGACGGCACTCGGCAGCCACGCGATGCAGTCGGAGTAGTCGATCGGCGTCGTTCCATCGATCGCGGCCGATCGCCGATCCCCTTTGTTCGCGTGATCGCGTGCACGATGATGTGAAAGGAGGAGAGGAGCGGACATCCTGTTACGCGTTACGCGGCACAAATTGATCACTGTCTGGACTCGATTTAGCTGAGGAGCGCGGCCTGTGCTGTCAACGTCCGACGGGCAACAAAGCGCGACAGATCGCGAACAATAACAACAGGAGCATCGCGATAGCGACGACATGGAGGGAGGCGTGGTGGAAAACTCGGGCGGCGACAATCTGGACCGATCCGAGGACGAGGCGGCCCTTCAAGGATGCTGCAGCCCGAAAAAGGCGCCCTACCGATTTCTGGGCTTGGCGCTCATGTGTCTGCTCGGATTCGGTACGGAGCTGACGTAACTTCGCGAACGCGATGTTGTTTACATCGGGCGACGCGTCATTTGTTGTTTATCTGTCACTTCGCGCTGCGAATGGTGTCACTGTCAAAAAAGAGTGGATCGCTATCGCGAGGACTCAGCGAACGAGACGCATAACCGAGCGTAATCTCGTTTCCTCTCGTGCTAAAGGTCCATTGTCACGTCCCTGATTTCCGCGATTTCTATATTCTTGCATAGAGGTGCACTTTATTCCAGATACCGAGTCATTCGATTTTTGAATTCTATTCGTTTCAAGGTTGTTAATACTTTTACTTTAATACTTTACGATAACAAGTATATCCTAATGCTATTTAATGCCTCTCAATATTAACTTCTCAAGTATAATAATTTAATATCTTGCAATATTCCATGTAGAACTTATTCAATATTAAAATCTCTGACATACTTTTCACAATACCAAGTATATCTTAGTGCTATTTAATACTTCTCAATATTAACTTCTCAAGTATAATAATTTAATATTTTGCGCTATTCATGTAGAACTTATTCAATATTAAAATCTCTGACGTACTTTTCACAATACCAAGTATATCTTAATGCTATTTAATACTTCTCAAGTATAATAATTTAAAAGTTAAATCGATAAAGGCTCTAAAATTAATTTAATTAAATAACGAATTAAGAATGCCTTAAGATCCAGCACTGGATATATTTGTGCAAATGCAATCAATAAAATCAAATCGGTCTTAAAGGGCGTTTATTTAAACGCTAAATCGCATAATGTTAACAATATTACATACGTTTCGACTCACGGTTTGAGTCCTCTTTAGTGTAGAACAAGAATTTCATCTTAATAATTTAATATTTTGCACTATTCATGTAGAACTTATTTAATATTAAAATCTCTGACATTTGAGCGAAATCTTTCCACCTTTATAAAACGCAATGCTAACAGCACTTGTTTGCTTACGTTTATGAGAAATGCTTTAATTGTGACTCAACAACCAAACTTTAATACAGAGAGACAGAAATAACAAAGAGTATATACCAAGTATATCTTTAATGCTATTTAATACTTTTCCATATTAACTATAATAATTTAATATTTCGCACTATTCATGTAGATCTTGTTCAATATTAAAATCTCTGACGTTTGATAAGTGAAATCTATCCACATTTGTAAAACGCGATGCTAACAGCACTTGTTTGCCTTCGTTTATCAGAAATGTTTTAGTTGTGACTCAGCAGTCAAAATTTAATGCAGAGAGAAAGAGAGAATAATTCGAGGAATAATTAGTTGAGTTGAAATTGAAATTATTTAAGCGCATTCTGTCTTACGTCTTCTTGTTTATTAATCGTAGGAAAAAATTTGACATTGCTTATAGATAAGGCGTATCATGAACGCTCTCTTTGTGCGGTTTATCATGCCGCCTTTTCTAAAAATATTGGCCATATGTTGTATAAGCGATGTTAGAACCTATGACACAATCGAACTATGCATACATGATAGAACATATCTTCGTTTATCAAACCGTGAAGCTTTTAGCAAATAACATTCAGATTTATCTAATTGAAAAGGGGAGCACTAGACTTTCTAAAAAATTTGTTTCATTTTCAATATTGCGATTCTAATAAGAATTTCAATGGATGTATGTTCTTTATTTCAGGCTCGTATTTTTGCTTTGATAATCCTGGAGCACTACAGGATAACTTTAAAACTGACTTGCACATGTCAACTAGCACATTTGTTTTGCTATATTCCATATATTCCTGGCCGAACGTAATTCTCTGCTTTATTGGTGGATTCCTGTTGGATAGCGTCTTTGGAATTCGGCTGGGTACGGTGATATACATGGGGCTCACATTGATCGGCCAGATAATTTTTGCGAGTGGTGCTATGATTGACGCTTTTTGGCTAATGATGCTTGGTCGATTCGTCTTCGGGTATGTTTTCAGTATTATTCTGTCAGATAATGCAGAATGTTTTAAAAACCATCATGTGTTCTTTGAAAAATCACAGAATAGTCGAATCAACAATTCTTCCTCTTCTGCAGAATCGGCGCAGAGTCGTTGGCAGTTGCCCAGAACAGTTACGCGGTCCTTTGGTTCAAGGGTAAAGAATTAAACATGGTGTTCGGACTGCAGTTGAGCTTTGCTCGAGTAGGATCGACAGTGAACTTCTTAGTAATGGAGCCAGTATACAATTACGTATCTCAATATTACAAAGGCCCTAAGTGCATCGGTATAGTTCTTTTTCTCGCAGCCATCACTTGTGTGATTTCAATGATTTGCGCTTGTGCATTGGGTCTCATGGATAAGCGGGCTGAGAGATTGCTCCGACGAGGAGAGGGACAGGAGCCGCAAGTTGTTAGTCTAAAGGACGTCAAGGATTTCAAACCAATCTTTTGGTTGGTTGCGATTATTTGCATTGCGTATTATGTCGCGATATTCCCCTTTATCGCTTTGGGAAAGTAAGTGCTCGATAGCATAAAAACTTATTGCATGATACGACTTCAAATCGCGTCAGCCTAAGACTATAAAATAATAATATCACATTAAAATTCATTCTAGGAGCTAATTCTCTTATTCAATTTTTCATATATAATTTTACATGTAAGAAAAAAAAAGGTTAATGTTTTGTTAATTTTGTTTCAGAGTATTTTTCGAGCGGAAGTACGAATATGAACCATCTGCTGCAAATACAGTGAATTCTCTTGTTTATTCGATATCGGCGATAGCTTCGCCTCTCTTAGGTTACATGGTAGATAGAACGGGTAAAAACGTATCATGGGTATTTATTAGTATCTGTGTTACTATTATTGCTCATGGATTACTTGCTTTTACCTATTTAAGTCCCTATGTATGTATGGTTCTTATGGGACTGGCATATTCTATGCTTGCTAGTAGCTTGTGGCCTCTGATCGCTCTCGTGACACCAGAGCATCAACTCGGAACTGCGTACGGAATGTAAGTATTTATTCATTGATAATCTTGGAGCAGAGTAATGCTTGAGAGTATGCTTGAGCTCGGAAATAAAATCAATATAATTCCTTCAGAGCGCAGTCTGTACAAAACTTAGGTCTCGCTGTAGTCTCGATTGTGGCTGGTATAATCGTCGACAAAGGAGGATATTTAATGCTCGAGATGTTCTTCCTCGGTTGGCTTTGGAGTGAGTATTTTCATGAACTTGCAAGTGAACGATACGTTTCCATGTAGGAACGCGGAATTTTACAAATAACATATTTCATGCTGCAACAGTTTCGCTGATAACTGCCGGTGCAATCTGGGTGTCGGACATGGCAACGAGCGGTGGTTATCTCAACATGACACCAGGACAAAGAGAACGATATGAGGCGGTTCAATGCACGCCTGAAAGTTTGGAGCGAGAAAAATTACTGTCGTCGGAATGCACGTCGGATTTCTCAGCCGATAGTCTTATGCAACCACAATCTGACATTAGTATACGAAATCGTTACTTGTCTCGCATCGGTGCAATGGTAAATCGATTCTATTAAAATTATATATATATTTTATTTTTTTGTAACATTAACGTCTATTTCCACCAATGTAGATTAACTTTAATCTCGGTTTAACTTACTCTTTATCTTTTTTTAGTTCTAAGAATTAGAGATAAAGTGTAAGTTAAACCGAGATTAAAGTTAATTTACATTGGTCGAAATGGACGTAAGTGATAGATTGATCAGTAAAAATAGAATATAAGTAATAAAAAGAGATCCGCATGTAAATCGTAACTCCTTAGTAACACGCGTTTTAAAATTCTAGGTACCACCGCATGCGATTACACCGATTCATCGACCATTACGATGATAATTTAGCTGCAAATTTATAATATAAATAAGTGTGTAAAAAAAACTTCTAAATCTCGTCGAAATGTTCGCTCATTGTCTTCCTATTACACACAGCTTGATCTGTGATAATTTCGTAACGCAATTCTATTCAAGATTTAATTTTAGGATTGAATTGTAGCTGTTTCTTTAATAGTCTCGATCGTTGATGATTACAATTACATATGCTATACAAAACTTTTAATAATTTATGACGACATAATACAATTATATCTTTTATCAATGGTGGTAGAGCGTAAATCATTCTCTCTACCTCTAATTTAAAAGATAAGCGTTGCGAAGTTACTTGTCCATAAGATGTTTAACGTGTAATGTATATTGATGTAATATTATAATAAATGTTCGGATCTCTGACCAATATCGGCAACATCTCTTTCCTTTAAATCACTTTAGTGAAATAATAATTGTATAAAAGATATATAAGTTTGTATAAAAAAGTCGCCTGTTATTTTACTCTTTGCCTTGTACGTTTTAATATGCGCGATATTCTCAAAATTCTTTGATGATAAGACTCTCGTGACCAGTTAATTTCGATCACGTTTGGACATGAACACATTACTGTTGCGTGATATGATAAAGTGGGTGTACACGCTAATTTGTTGTTGACATTAAATCATTGGCATTTAGTATCATTTAGTCAGAGAGGACTGATAATCCGTAAACTCTGCTTAGTTCTTCTATTTATCATGATGAAAAATATTCAAAGTGTTACCAAATGTTGGGTGGATCTTTCAATCACTAGTGCATTGATAATAATGAAGAAAATATAAACACAGAATTATTGATTAAGAAGTTCACTTGCATTCTTTGAAATTTCCTAATTAACTGCAGGCATAAATAAAGTAATGAAAAAGAAAACGAAAAATGTGAGTTCATAATTGAATGAGAGATTAATAGGTACATTTTTGTCTAACTTCAAATAAGCTTTATATGATTTCAATTAGACGATTATGTATAAATTTAAAATAAATGAAGATAATCATGAAATTTTATAAATCCTGAGAGATTTCGAAAATGAGATTTGTAACTTCATATATGAAACAGATTTCCTGATTTAATTATTTTTTACAGGAAAACTAATAGCATATTATATATATATAATACATATATATATATATATATATATATATATATATTTATACATTTTATATTTATATATTATATAAAATATATTGATATTAAATAAATTAAAACATTTATATATTATATTAAAATAAAAACAAATATATATATATTATGTAAAATATATTGAGATATTAAATAAATTAAAAGTTTATTGTTTAAACACAAATTTAAAATATTATTTTACTTTATATTATTTATACTAGATAATAGATATTATACAATATTGGCTTTTATATACAGGACGTGGCATCTTGTCGCTTCTCCGGAAATACGTAACGCCAAGTGTTCTTTGTCTGGACGCCGCACGCATCCGTTCGCGTCCGCAATGAATTTCTAAGAAATTTCTCAGCATTTCGTGCGGCGTAGCGTTCCGTAGCGCACACGCCACGCCGCGTCGAGAGGGCGTTCGGACAGTGTAGTGCGGAACAGCTGTAGCGCGCAACACGTGCTTGGCTTGGCCGTGCCGCCGTGCACGGTGCATGCAGCTTGCAAGTGGCATACACAGTGTATGTTGTACACGCGTACACGCGCACGTCCGGCACGTTCAGTGCACCGCGAGTGGTCTACGGCGAGATGAGGGTCCACGACGACGCGGATCCCAAGTACAGCGCGATGGGGAAGTCGTCGAAATTGGCCATGAAGCGGCCCAACGCCGTCGTGTTCCGCAATAATCCTAGCAAGGTGCAGAAAACGAACGAGGACAACAGAGCCGCGACAAAGAACAGCGACAGGGCGAATGTTGGTTTGCACCAGCGGAGAAAATCGCTGCCCGTCTATATGCTCCGTAAACGGTAAGTTTCTCGAGTAAGTGAGAGATGTATTTTGCATGTGTCATGCGCGACAAAAAGGAAAAGACGTCCACGACATTCGTCGTCGTGCACGCGACGCATATACAGGATGTTTCAAAATGGAGGCCCACTGCTGATTGCGAATTAACGTATGCAGGGATGGGCATTATTAGAGAAATATTTGAAATTAAAGTATTTAAAATGGATATTTAAAATGGAAAAAGCATTTAAAATGCCTATTTAAAATAGGCATTTACATTTTATAAATGCTTTTATTTCAAATAATGTTCAAATAATGCCCATCCCTGAACGTATGGTTAGGATAATCTCGACACGATACTTATTCACGGTCGACAAGGTAGAGGACGATGCCCAGGTAGCAAAAGTAGGAAGCGCAACCAGTAGACGAATAATATTTTTAAATTTTTCCGTGCACGGTAAAATGCGAGGGGTAAACCGCTGAGGGCATTGCGGTGTACAGATTTGGGGCATTAGTGGGCATTACTAGGGCACATTAGTGGGCATTACATAAAAAATTCACTAGTAATGCCCAAAAATTGTGTACTTTTAGTGTACTTTTGTGTACTTTGTGTACTTAGTAATGCCCAATTTTGGGCATTACTAGGCATTGGTGTACACTATTTTGGTCAGCGGTTTACCCCTCGGTAAAATGTATCAAAGACTCTACCTGTTTCTCTACTTCGTGTGTATACGACAAAGTTTTTTTAAATTCTTTTACGACAAGTGTATCAATAATTTCCCTCTCAAAGTTCCCTTCCTTGCTTCTTCCGTTTTCGGCTTTTTAGAGTTTCATGTTTTTATTTCGATTAGGAATATATAAATCCGATAGCCGTATGTATATAATTTCGAACAGCTGTAGAAAACAATACAGGTTGGCTACATTTTTACTAATATAAGGTAACTAAGGCAATCGAGAAACAGTATTCGGACCCAATTTAGATACTGTAGGAGCAAACAAGCTTTCTCATCAAAGATCTTTTTTACTTTGTTACTATTGATTACTACTTGCTAGCACTGAGGAACGTAGGGAGACCGATTGTAACTTTCTCAGTTGCTGGAATGTAAAATGCTTGTTGCATTCTTTTCTGTTACTTGATGATTGATTTGTTTGCAATCTTATACAATTTGTGAGAATTTAAGAAAAATATACAAATTTTATGTTATAAAATATTAAAATATTGAAAGGTATTGAAAATTGTCGACTGATTGAAATATATATATATATATTTTATGATTGCTGTTTTTTCTATTTTGTAACATAATAATGTCGTTTAGTAATTAAACTGTGTGTGCAGGGGCGTGGCCAAGATTTTATTTCGGGGAGGAATTTTTAAAAAATTAAAATCACAGAACAACTCGTAACTTTTTTAATTAAATAAGATATTCGTTCAGGACATTTTCTTTAGACCTTAAAGCATTTACCATTTCATTTCTCTCTTGGCTTTCAATCTTTTATTTTCATATTTGGTTCCAAAATTTCGGGGGGGATTATTCCCCCTAATCCCCTCCCTGGCTACGTCACTGTGTGTGTGTGTGTGTGTGTTTGTGTGGGTTAAATAATTGTATATATAATAAAATGTAATTACCTATGTCCTATATAATAATATATAATAATTATTTAAGTGCGTAAAAGAATAAACAAAATTTTATTATTTTGAAATTTATCTTATCTAAAAAAAACTATACTTTTTATTTTTATTAAAAGAAATTATACACGGAGAAATTTTATATTAAAAATTACTATGTATGGCAGTAGCCGTGGACCATAAACTCATTAGTGAAAAACATAGTAAAAATTTTTATAAGTAATTTTTAATATAAAATTTTCTCCGTGTACATGAAAAGATATTATATACATCACGCATATGTAAATGATACGCAATACATTTTTAATTTTATTTTTAATAAACATGAAATTTTTAATTAATTTCATTACGCAACTAAAATATATATTATATTACACAATATTATATACATACATTATATTACACAAATATCATAAAATAGATATTATGCTACGTATATTGTATTACACACAAATATCATATTATAACAAGTAGAGTAAATAATGTAATCTATACTTATATATACAATAGATATATAAATAGAATTAATAATAATCGCCCATGCAGCGTATATGTTTATTAGAGTATATATAAACATTTTGACTTTAATTCCGAAAGATTATCTCTAACAATGGGTATTCCATCAAAATCGGCAGGATGTGTACTTCCACTAAATATTCTATACTTTTTATATATTTAATATTGTACATCTTTTCGCTCAAATCGCCGTCTTTATTTAATAGAAATGATCGCTTGTGGATTTCTAGATTATTGGAGGAGATACGCCGACACAGCACTTTAATTATAATAGGCGAGACCGGCAGCGGTAAAACCACGCAGATCCCACAGCTGTTGCTCCAGGCCGGGATCGCTGGGTCATCCGGCTGCATCGGCATCACGCAACCGCGTCGGATAGCGGCGGTGAGCATAGCGCGCCGGGTCGCCCAGGAACAGGGGATGAAACCGGGAAAATTGGTGGGCTACTGCGTCCGTTTCGAGGATTGCACCTCATCGCAGACGAGAATTAAATATCTGACGGACGGCATGATGGTGCGAGAGGCGATGACCGACGAGATCCTGTCAGATTATTCGGTATATCATCATATTATCATCGTATTATTATCATAATTGTTAATTAAGCGATGCAGTCATTGGAGAAGCAAGACTATATTTCAAATTAAAAATGAACAACGAAATTTTTAATAATAAATTTGGAGAGATCATAACGAGAGATATTAGGAATATTATATTATAATTTGCTAGTTTCATCATATAAGCGCCCTTACTTACAACTTTTTTTAAGGGGGAGGGGGGGCAGAGTTTAAATATATTTAGGGATGCCAAACAAACGTATTTTCAAATGATATTTTTTAAAGAAATATTTATGCTGATTTTTATTTGTAATTGTGTAAATTTCAAACAAAAAATTATCTTGTTGTCAATCATAAAATCATTCTAAACTGAAAAAATTAAAATCCCGGGGGGGAGGCATTGCCCCTTCTTGCTCTCCCTCATGGGCGTCCATGAGTTTCATGCAAATTGTATTCTGAAACTAATCTATTTTAAATGAAATTAAGTTCTTGTAAATTAGAGGCTTTAACATTTTAACAAAAAATTAAGGCTTTTCTGTTAAGATATGTTTTTATATTTAAAACTAGCAGTAAAACCTTCCTGAAAATTAGAGAATCTCTCTAAACATCCCCCTTTGCTACTTATCTGATTGCCCGCCCGATTATTGCATGAATTTATAACTTTGCAACAGGTGGTGATACTCGACGAAGCTCATGAGCGATCCGTACAGACCGACGTTCTGTTCGGCGTAGCAAGACGAGCTCAGAATTTGCGGAAGCTGAAGAATCTACCGCCCTTGAAACTTTTGATTATGTCGGCCACGATGGACCCCGTTAAATTCAAGGGGTTCTTCCAGGCACCGGCGCTGTATCTGGAGGGTCGTCAGCATCCCGTTAGGGTTTTTCACGCCGTCTCCTCGCAGCAGGATTACGCATTTGCCGCGTTAGCTACGGCGTTTCAAATTCACCGCGAGACACCCGTAAAGTAAGAACAGCACGAAATTCTAAACGCGGAATATAAACAGTATTAGAAGATGTATGTAGGACTAGATTATGTTCTGATATGTTAAAGAATTTATTATTTTCGAAATGGGTCACAATTCCATCACAAACTTCCAATTTCTTGAGAACCAAGGCACATATTTGTCTGCAATTTAATATCTGAATTTATATTTCATATACATATGTACTATCTAGCATGCCTGATTTTTATTATTATTTACATTCAATAAAGTTATTATTATTATATAGAATGAGAGTCAAACTCAGGATTACGAATCGATCGCCCTCACACGGAGCCACACATCATTCTAATTATATTCTAGTAATTATTTGGTTTTCCATTTTCTAGTGAGGATATTCTCATCTTTTTGACCGGCCAAGAAGAAATAGAAGCGGCTGCAGTGGCCGCCCGACAAGTGGCTAAACAACTGGACGGACAAGAGTATCCGCCTCTAAAAGTCTTTCCCTTATATGCAGCGCTGCCCACTCACCAGCAGTTAGAGGCCTTCAAACCTTCGGCACCGGGAATGCGGAAATTAATACTATCGACAAATGTCGCCGAGACGTCCGTCACGATTGGCGGTATGTATATACTCTTACTCTCTATTTTTTTCTGTTACTTACTTTTCTAAGTCAAAAATAGAAGGAGTAATAAATATTTTTATCAGCGCTAAGTTTTTTTTACGCTAGATAATTATAAAGATAAGACAAGATGTAAAGGAAATTTATTTTTAAAAGTTTTTTATTAAGTTTTTCCAACCGAAGCGACGTACTGCATGCACGAGATTAATTATGTTATTTTCAACATCGTGCTCATTTGTTATTAATTACATAGCGTTCGTTGTTTACGAACTTACAGTCGTTTAAAATCTGACCTGAAAATTTAATAAGGAAATTTTTAAAAAACACAGGAATTCGCCACGTGATCGATACCGGTGTTGTCAAGGCGAGGACGCATCATCCAATGACGGGGTTGGACGTATTGAGGGTTGAAAAAATCTCACAGGCTCAGGCCTGGCAAAGGGCGGGTAGAGCCGCTCGTGAAGCACCGGGCAAGTGTTATAGAGTTTACACACGAGATGAATTCGAGAAGATGAAGGACATGCCGATACCAGAAATTCAAAGGTGCTCTCTCGCGGGAGTTGCTCTGCAACTGCTCGCTATCGGCGTCGATATTACCACCTTCGATTTTATGGACAAACCGCCTAAGGAGGGTGTAGACATGGCCGTGAATTGTTTGGAAAAGCTAGGCGCAGTTAAAGGTAACGAACGCTACTAATATCTGTGTATTTACAACTAAAAATACTTTCTACATTTATTCGTTTAAAGAAAATAATTTTACTTTAATATAACAGTTATGCTTAAATTCTTATTAAATTTTTTACTAATTTTAGTTTATGCTATTTTTAAAATAAAAATTTCCTCATTTAATACAAAAACAGAATGTGATAGATGTTTTTTATATTGAGATTGAAACATAACGGAAGAAAATGATTGATTTGCGTTGAGTCTTTATTTCATTATATCGAGCAAGATGCGAGTAACAGGGTTACTTTTGAGGGTAGTTTTAGAGACAATAAATTCTTATATAATCCCTCCTAAAAGGATCTCCACCGCAGCTGACTACACTCGGCCGAACGATGTCACTATTCCCGTTAGACCCTCGATTTACCAAAGTGATCCTCGCGTCGGTGGAACACAGGTGTCTGGAGGAAGCACTGACGGTTATCGCTTTATTATCGGGAGAATCGATTTTCATGGACCCACCCACGAAGAGAGAACAGGCTTACAACGCACGCTCACGGTACAGCTCTTATTTACAATGTATTTACTGTCGTGTGTAAACATACGGAATAGAAAGATAAAGTCAAAATGAAATCTGTGTGAATACTTTCGAAAACACATACGAAGCACTGTATTCGCGAGTGTTTTCCACCATGGCTCGCGATTGGCTACCTAAGTTATTATTTAATATTACCCGAGTAACTCTCATTGGGGGATTTCAGATTTGCTTCGCCTGAGGGAGATCACGTAACATTGTTGAATGTGTTCCGAGCATACCAAAGCGCTACGCAGAAGAAGGTGTGGTGCCACGAGAACTTCTTGCACCATCGAAATCTGGAGTATGGGTCGGAAGTGAGGCAACAGCTTGCGGCGCTAGCGGAACGTGCGAATTTGGAGAAGGCGAGCTGCGGAACGAATACGAAGCAACTCAGAAAAGCTTTCCTCGAGGGATTATACGAGAACCTCGCCGAGCTGCAGAGAGATCAGACGTATGTCACGGTAAGTGAATATGTTCTCTCTCATAATATTATTTCTGCACTATTACTTTCTTCTTACTGCCAGTTTCCTGATGTTATATTGAATATTATTCTCTCCTTTCCCAGCTAATTTTATTATGAAATCATAGATAAAAATGTAATATCATGAAAATCTTTCAAACATTAATCTACACGAACTGTGGAATTTTGTTGATTAAGACTAAACTATTTTCAATGAGTTTATTGAAATACGATATATTGAGTAATGATTAGTTTTATAGATAGGTATTTTTTATTATGTTGATTCTTGAAGCCTTCATACTTATATACACAGTTGTTCCTCTTTATGTTAATTTAATGAATTGTAATAAACAGATTAGCAATTGATCATTCTTTTCTCTTTTATTCATTTTACAATATTTACTTTTTTCTTTAAATGATAAAGATTTAAGATGCAGCTGTGTGGATAGATACGCGCGGAATATATCATAAATAATTTCAGTTCATTCTTGTCTCTTTATTCCTCTTTGTTGTGTGTATCTCTGCCTCGTTCGAATTTCCTACGACGAGCAAGCAAAGAGAATCTCGTGTAATTGTATTACGCGTTCGGCATAGGTGTACTCGAAGCAGCCGGTAACCATACACCCTTCCTCGACGTTGCACGGTACGAAGCCGCCGTTACTGCTGTTCACGGAGGTCGTAGCCACCGGAAGATGTTACCTTCGCGGTCTGTCTGTCATCGATCCGGCGTGGTTGACGCAGAAGAATATCGGCCCTGGGAAACGCGACTGACGCAATTTTTTATCTTACGACGTTATTTATACAGAGCTTATTTTTGTTGACGTGAGGTGGAACAATTGAGGCCACTGAGTAATGGGAACGACGCAGTGATTTTTTCGATTGATAAAATTGGTAGTAAACAGATACAAGAAACGGTATAATTATAAAGAAAGATTATTGCGTTGTGTCCTACGTGTACATTTACTTAGCGGTATCAATTACGTCATTGGGCCCTCTTTCATGTGGGCGCAATTTTGTTATAGATATTGTACGATTAAGAGGAATCACCTTTTATACTACTTGTACACTTTAAGCACTGTTATTAAATTTAGTTAATATAAATTTTAATCATTGTGTGTGTGTGTGTGTGTGTGTATGTATGTGTACTGCATTGAATCGCGACTTCAACATGCGCTTCCCCGCATCTTCTTCTTCTTTAGCAGCCTTTAGTCATCCACTCCTGGATATAAGCCTCCCCTTTTCTTCCATTCTGGTCCGTTCTGTGCCTCCTGCATCCATCTTTTGCCTACTCTTTCTTTGATGTCATCTATCCATCTCTGTGGTCTGCCTACGTTTCGCTTATGTTGTCTTGGTCTCCATTATACGATGTGCTTTGTCCATTTTTCGTCTCCCTGCCTTGCAACGTGTCCCACCCAGTTCCATTTTAGTTTTGCAATCCTTGCTATTACATCTTCTATTTTTGTTCTTCTGATTTTCTCATTTCTTACTCGATCCCTCAGGCTGATTCAGAGCATAATTCGTTCGATCCCTCAGGCTGATTCCGAGCATAATTCGTTCGATACTTCGCTGCGTTACTCTGAGTTTGGTAACTGATTTGATGGTCCATGATGCCGCTTTCATTCCATAAGTCATATCTTCCCTGCATATCCTTATTCAAACATGTGTTTATCAACCCTTTATTTTTCCAATTCAACGCAGAACAGATACTCCTTAAGTAGCAGTGCCCAATATATCCCTTACATAGAGGCCTTTAAATGAAGTCGCATCCGCACTCAACGTTTAATCTTACTTATCCACCTTTGTCTCTCCATCCTTTTTACCCTACGTATAACATCTTGTTCTTACAAAGCAGGAGCCGAACGAGTTCAGTTAAAACATTTGTGGCCGTTACGGTAAATTGAACGAATGCGCATCGGCGGCCCGACAAGTTTGGTCAATTTCACGGTCCGCGAGGTCGCCGCGAAGAAATCCGGCGGAGCATCCTCATCTGGAGATTCCGGAGGACTTGAGCAGTTGCCCGCGCGAGCTTAATGCTCGTTGATGGTAAGTACTGCGAAGCGATTTAACCGCGAAACGAAGTTTCGCGCGCTCTGGCAAAATAGTAGGTAAATTTAGCCGCGGATGTTACGTGGGGGTGTTACGCTCATAGCTGCGCACTTACCCGGCACTTACCGCGCTCTGTTCCGCGTTCTGCGTATCGGATAATTATGGCCTGAGCGGGAGAGAATATTGAATTTGCAGCTACGGCACGAGCTAATCGCCTCGAGCGAGTCGGGGGTGAAGAAAGCGCCAGCCCCCGACGTCTAGCGAATTTTCCGTCAGATTGAAATTTTAACGCTCATACATTCTGCAAATTCCAACGTATCCCGTTAATTTATTCGCACATCCGTGCAGTTTTAGCCAAAACAGTTATTAAAGTTAAACAGTTTTATTAAAACAGTTTTATTTATCAAATATTCAACATAAACTTTTTCTGTCGCAGTGAAACGTGAACGTACGAAAGTGGATCTGGATGTTTTTGTAAAGACTACTACCCAAGGAGAACAGAAAAGTCAAAATAATGTCAATTTGACATCATATTGACCGAATTGATGTCATTTTTTGGTCATGATTGAAATCTCGATCTCAGATGACTTAAAAATGACTTTATATTGACTCCTTTTTTATTATGTCTTTTTGATTTTTAAATCGAGATTTCAATCATGACCAAAAAAATGACATAATTTGGTCAATATGATGTCAAATTGACATTATTTTGACTTTTCTGTTCTCCTTGGGTAGGAGCACTGGATACGAATTAAATATTGCAATTTAAGTTTCGAAGATACGTGGGCTTTATTATTGTATGTCGCTTTAATAATAACAGCGTCAATAACTAAAACAGTTGTACCGTTTGACATTAAATGTCCATTATTCGTGCGGTATTACACGCGGTCGCGCGTGGGGGTGGCAAGAAGTTTCCGAAATAGTCGCTTTAATAACTCAAGTGAAACAGTCAATTGTACGAGTTAACATTAAATATCCATTATTTGTGCGGGAAACAAATAATGCGGTATTACACGCGCGCGTAAGAAGTTTTTGAAACAGTTGCAGGATCTAATTACCTTTTTTCGGATAAGGGTCAGTTTCGTCTGACGTTTATGACTCGCGTCCAAGCCCTACACTAAGAAAAAAAATTTGTTGAAAAACTAAAATATTTAGTCTGATACGTTTAACTAAAACATTAGTTGGTTTAATTGAATTAATTAAACATTAATTTAATTAAAAAATGTATAGTTTATTCATGCCAACCATCAAAATTTTTAAATCAAGAATTGGTTAATTCAACACTGAAAAAATTGTATTCTTCTTTAAAATAAGCGCCAAGAGGATCTTCTTAGTTTAAGAGGAGAATCTTAACATGTAAGAATATTCTTTAGAGGATATACTGTTTAACAGATTCTTTTCTTAAACTAAGAAGATCCTCTTGGCGCTTATTTTAAAGTAGAATACAATTTTTTCGGTGAACTAATGTTTAGTTAAACCAACTAATGTTTTAGTTAAACGTATTGGACTAAATATATTTTAGTTTTTCAACAAATTTTTTTTTCTCAGTGTACAAAAGCATATGTGTCATTTATAATTCCGCACACAACCTGGAGAACTATCCTCAGGCCCGGTTTAGCGGCAGCTGTATACCGGGATATGTTCGCCGATATATAGAAGATCCGATATAGGATTAAATCGTCACGGAGTTAGTTATATGACATGAGGATATTCGTTCGAGGCAGGATCGAATTATATCTCTTTTCTCATTCTCTCATCGCCTCTCCGCTTGCAATGGATGCGCAAATGGTTGTCCCTCTCTCTCTCTCTCTCTCTTTCTCTCTTCCTTACTTCCTTGGGAAAATCACATTCGACGATGTCGCCCAGGATGATGATGATACTATTGATACTAACGGACTTCACCGACTCGAGATTTTGCAGCCCTTATCGCGCTTTTTGACGTCTATTTAGAATCCCTATTGCGTAATGGTGATCTTCAACGTCCCACTCGTATGCTCATAATGCGGAGTTAGGTAATACGAATATGTGGCGGTGCAGTGGTACGAGGGTGCCCCTAGGGTACAAATAAAGTGAGGCTTTAATCTAAAGCGCTTGAAAGTTTGGAGAGTACTTTGCGAGCGTTTCATCCGTCAGTATTTCCGCGCGTATCTAATTTCGCCCCTGAAAACAGCGGCGTATTATGGATTTCTCATCAGAGGTAATTATCCTTAATTTCCGCTGGCGTTACGAAGGTGATCCGCTTCGCGAGAATTTGAAAGGCCACCAGGCTGGCGGCAATTGTACCGAATGGGAGAGTGTCCTCATTAAGCTCTTGTTTACGAAGAAAAGCGGATTACAAGCTCACAGAACACATTACGTAATCTCGTAATTTCAATATTCTCGCACGATTATAATATAAAAACGTTCTATTTTTTTGAAAGAGCGCGGAGTTGGGATGCGTCGAAGATGACCCCCTTCAGCTTCTTCTTCTTCCTCTGGTTTGTGGCATTCAGTCCCCTGCACCGGGTCCGATATGTCCAATTATGTTTAATGTCAGCACGGCAGCAACCGCGCAGGCGATTACGCTCGATGTCAGCACGGCAGGCTCACAAGAAAAGAAAGAAAGTGTGGTGGCCGCGTATACCCCTATAAAGCAGCAGCCCGGCATCACTTTGTTGCTGCGTGCGTGCGAACGCGCTTTCTCGCGGAAGTACTTGGTCGCACGGATAACAACATATAAACCAATTCGGCAAGAACATCTAACGGCTAGACGTCGGGGCCAGACGTCGGCACACATAGTGGAGTCATCATCCTACTCAACACAACCAACCGTGGATGGTATTTTTGGGGAAGACGTTCACACTCCACTTTCCACTTCCATACATCCAATATTACTATACCCTCAAAGTAGAATACGAATGAACACAACAGATTATCTATTGCATCAGGTTTCCCAAAAAATTCTATAAGTGGAAGGAGCGTCCTTCCTTTACAAAGCGTCAGGCGCAATTCTTGAATAATGGCACTCTGTTCCCAAATCTGGGACCGATTGGCCAGCAACAAATTAGAACAATATAACAGATGAACACAACAGGCGACCTATTGCGTCAGATTTTCAAAAATATCAGAGAGGAACGTCCTCCTTCCACAAAGCGCCAAGCGCGAGATCCCCATCAGCGCGGTAAGTAATTGTCGCCGCGAGATGGGACGCGACAGGGGAGAGAATTTCTCATCCCTGCTATCCCTGGGAGTAACTGTCTATCCACCTGTGCGAGGGTGCTCACTGCAAGCTCGCGAGCGGCTCGCCATCCGGCGTGATTAAGAATTAAATATTTATGAGCACGCCGAGTCTCCACCGCTGTATCGCGCTTTCTTCAGGGATTCACTCCCGTTGATAGGGCACTCTCGTTATGAATAGAGCGACGTAGAATCGCGCGAGATACCGGATAAGCACGCTGAAAGCGGACGAAAATAGGCTTCCGTCGACGCTTCGAAAGCCTCTCTCTCTCTCTCTTTCGCCTCCTTGTTTGTAATCCAGTGCAGTCTCCTGCGTAACGTAAAGACGATCCTTTGTGAGGACGCTTAAGAGACTCCTCAATAATGAATCCCTCTATGAATGATTTGACCCACCACCCGTGTGTGTGTCGTGTCACAAAGCACGACGTGATGCTCGTAAACGAGCTGGATAGCTTGGCTCATCCGCGGAAACAAGCTCCAGCCACGTTTCTTTTTTTATCAAGCGTCCGACCAAACCGATCCCCCATAGATCCACCAGCGTGTCAACGCGAGGGAATGAAAGAGGCGCGTATTTCGGTCACCTACATAATTAACCGGCCCCATTTTGTCGCGCCTTTTATATCCCGCGTCCACGCTTTTCACACACTTTTCTTTACGACCGCCTACGGCTACCCCGTGATTGATCTATCCCCGTTCTTGTTTACAGTTCTTTAACCCTTTCACAGCGAACCTCTCTCTGTTTAATTACAAAAACTATTGCAAAAGACCTGAAAGAGGTCTTTCATTTTACGATAATTCTCGTAAGTTCACGTTCATCTCTATATCTATTAATAGCTTCATTTACTTTCAATGTAAGTGTCTCTCTATAGAAAAATTTCGATATCGCTTGATTAATCTTGCGAATATAAAAGAGGTATGTTGTAGGTATATCCGTCGAATAATAATAAATCCAGATTTGCGGTTTTCGTTTTTCGATGCTGTCGCGATGGACATGTTCGATAACTTTTCGCTCCTGAGAGCTTTACTCGTGATACTTTGACGTCGCTGTCGATCGCATCGCTGTTGCAACATAACCGGCATAATAATCGTTGTACTGGCCGCGGTACGTTGATCACGAAGAGAGGAGAGAGGACTTTGAACCCGGAGAAAGACAACGATAGCAACAGGTGGCATCAAAAATTCATTCGTGATGGGCCTCCATCAGCCAGGGGACATCTGTTTCTGGGGATCACTCGACCTTCTTAATTACAATTCCGGAGAGCAATTAACGTTTGCGACAGCACAGGTGTATCATTAGGATGGTACAAAGTGCACCGGAGAATCCACGCGCGAGATAAATCATTGTAGATTAAAGAGCGCGGAGCAAAAATATTTCAAGGTAGAACGTCTTCCCGATTGGCTCCGAAACTAATCGAGAGCTCCTCTTTAATATCAATAAAGGGTATACGAATTTATACGCGTGCGTGAAGATAAATGAAAACTCGAGGTGCGCATATTAAATTATTGGAAATTTTATACTTTGGATAAAAACAGTTTATTGTCATGTCAGTGTTAATCCATGCAAAAAATATGAATATAAAAAATTATGTTTCGATACCAAACAGTCTTTATTTATTTAACATATAACAATGAAAATTTTACGGACATATAGGTGCCTCGAAATATTTCCATAAGCGAGCCATCAGACAAAAACAGTAAAAACTTTGTAAAAACAAAAACTTTCATATGCAGTATTTATATTTAACTATAAAATAATAGAGAGAGAGAGAGATTTTTCCCTTTATAGAATCATCAAAAACTTTTATCGACTCTTCTCATGCTTCATGTTTAACGGCTCAAATGCTCGAGAGATTTGAAAAGGAATAGCTTGAAATCTTTCGGGTCTTACATGCCTATCCATTTAACAATTTTGTTCCATAAGTATGTCTTCGTACAGGCGAGAGCCTTATTCGTTTCTATGGCATCAATAATCTGCCGGCCTATCTGACCGAACATTCCTAGCGTCCTGAGAAAAGCGACAACAAACGAATACGTACCAGTCCCGACATTGGACTGGACAAAAGATAATTGATCTCGGTTCTGAGAAGCTTGCAAAGTCATTAGTTTTGAATGTTGAGCCGTTTGGTTTGCCGAGTCCTCGTAATTCTTGATAAATCGTTCAAACCTAGATAATGAAGAGGCGCTCCTCCTGATTCGAATGGGGTCGTCGTCCTGCCGCAATTTCTGCAGAATTATCGAGACGGGGGAAAACCCATAATTTTCGTAAAGCGTTCGTCGGTGCAATCGCCTGAATACCGACAAAAAAAATGGATGTATCGCGGAAACGTTCCTTCCGACCCATGAGTTTCCTTTTTCCGTTGGCTGCTGATAGTGTTGCTTCTTCGTATCGCCTCCTCTGACCGTTTTGAATTGCGGGAGCGCGTTCCTTTTAACAGCCTCTCCTCCGCTTCCTGGAGACTCGAGAGGCGACCGTTCGGCGATGGCACTTCCTCCGCGGGGCGATAAAAGCGAATCGCAAGATAATTTCTCGAGCTTCCGACGAGGCGTCTTCGAATTTATCGTCGGTTCGCACGATGAATTTCCCTCGGAATCCATCAACTTTACGACACCCATACAAGGACAGCGTTTCGCGTTCACTCGCCGGAACTGCGAACGAACGAACGTCGTCGACGAACTTCCGTCGTTGTTCAAAGGGGCTCGGCGTCCTGCGGGATCACCCTCGAGTCTGTAATCTTCCCGCGGCATCCAGGGATCGGATAACATCTCGTCGACTGTCGTCGAATTTCTTTTTCCCGCCGAGTATCGTCGAAAGGGAAACCGGTGGCCGTCGTGGGCAACTTCGAGTGAAAATGAACGCGACGCGGAAGCGTCCTCGACGAAAGAGCCACGATGGCTCGTCGGCGAACGTAAAACTTTACGACGCGAATTCTCCTCCCCGAGGTCCGTCGATCCGGAATCGACTTTGCCATCGTCCCTGGAATTAGGCGTCAGATTAACGGCGTGCGAACTGGTCCCGCGAGATGAAGACTCGACTCGTGGAGCCGCCTGTTCGTCGCCTGAAAGTTCCGACGCGATCGAGAGCGCTGGCGATCTGAAAATTTTTGCACGTGTGTCATTTTGCGGCTAAAAGGATTGAACTAACGCGATAATATCACATTTTCAGCTTAACGTCTGGGACGAAAAGTAAAATTTATACGACGGGGCGCGTCAAAAAATATTTAATGAAGTTTAATGCGCTCACGTTACCAGAATTATTTAGAGAAACGGATGATTTATAGATTGCCATACGGTGAAGCTTACAAAAAAATTTTTTAATTAATCTTTTCTTCTTTGCGAAGAGTTATACAGGGTGTTTCAGGGTTAAATGTCTTAACTTAAAATATGAACTTGGGATCTCAAAACAAGAAAAAATTTTCCTCTGGAGGTATGCCCGTAAACGCTTTGAGATATTGACATATAAACATTTTCATTATAAAATTTTATGAAATTGTTATCAGGTTATAATAAATAATTTAATAGTGAGCTTCAACT
>NJRQ01000030.1:952926-984866 GCA_003063805.1 Aphaenogaster ashmeadi | reverse complement strand
TTTCAGCTATTTCTCTCTTACGCCAGTGCTTTTCCTTATGCAATATTACAGGCTCGGACCAATTGAATTCGTGATTATTCGATAGGCGGTAATTCGTATATAATCACTGAGTAACAATGGGTCGGCCCTCCAATATTGCGCCGATGTTCCTTGATCCTAGTCTCCAAATGTCTTTTTGTCTGTCCAATGTATGTTGCGTCACATTCAACACAGTTGATTTGATAAACTAAATTCGTTTGTTTGAGATTCTCTATTCGATCTTTTCCTCTTCAATTTTTTGGGGACACTGTACAACACATCTAGGTTGCAATCTCTTAAAATACGACATATATCTTCGCTCACACCATTGATATATGGAACAGTTATGAATCTCCTCATCTTAATATAGTCTAGTGTTTCGTTATTATTATCACTACCTATTGTCAATTCGATGTATAAGTTCCTTAACTCGTTTATTTACATGTTTAGTAATTAAATTCTTTGGAAAACAGTTATTGGAGAGGATTTCTTCTACAATTTTAATATTGAATTTGTGAAACCGTTTGTCAGATAATAAAAAATGGCGTGATCTATAAGATTTATAATCGTGTTAATTTTATAATTGAGTGGATGACCAGAGAAGTAATTAATGTACACGGAAAAAAAATTTGTTAACTTGACTAAATCTTTCAACTAAATAAGATTTATTTAGTTCAAGTATTTATTTATTTTACTTAAACATTTATTTATTTAACTTAAACATATAATATATTTTATGTTTAAGTTAAATAAATAAATGTTTAAGTTAAATAAATAAATATTTCAACTAAATAAATTTTATTTAGTTGAAAGATTTAGTCAAGTTAACAAATTTTTTTTCCGTGTACCGGCCTGAAAACGTAGGTTTTCGATACCAGTTCGTAATGAGTTTGTTACGCACTCTATGTACTGTCGTGTTTAAATAATAAATAACAAATAATTATAAAATATATTAAAGAACCAAATCAGCGCAAAACTATTGGTTTTTATCAGTAAATTAAAGTGATTGAATATGATGTGGTTAATTAAATCTAAAATGCAAAATATATAGAAATTTTCTTAAACGTTAAACCTCGGACATTCAAATTACCCCGGACACATTCGACAAATCCCCCCGGACGTCCCCGGACGTCCTAAAAAAGAGGATGGTGTCCAGGGAAAAGAGGACGGATGGCAACCCTAGGTTCAGTGGATGAAAAATTCGCCAACTGCGCCCGCTTGAACGTTTATAAAAATGGATCCTGCAAAAATATGAATATCGCACGGAAGCTCTGTGAGTGATAAAAGCGGGAGCGCGGAATCGGTTAATCCACGTTGAGATTTGCGGGATTAAAAGGAATGCAAAAGTACCTGGTGCGTTTTCGTATTAAACCGCCATCACCGATGCTCACTGGGACCTCCTCGAACCGAGGACACGTTCTCTCGCCATGACGCCGCGATATTCAAAGTTGCCGGCGATAACGAGCGATCGGGAAAAAAAATACGCATCCGCTCGAATGTACGATCGGTTGCATAACGAGTAAAGCTCGCGCGCGCGTTTACAAAACAAAATAGGGAAAAAAGAGAGGAAAAATCGTTGTAATCGGATTCGTTGAATCGGGCTCGCGGAAAAAAAGGCCCCTCTCGAATATTTGTCCAGGATGAAGAGCGAGATTTTCTCCCGGTAACGTTAAACGGCAGACTGACTGGCTTTTACACATAGGGACCCCACTATACTCGCCGTCGCAATTAGCGCTGGCGCCAAAAGTGCGTAAAGCGCATACCTCGCCTCGTAGGATCCGTGTCCTCTTTGCCCTCTTCCCCCCTTCCCTTATCTTCTTCATATCTTGCGAGTCGTATCTTCTTCACTTTTTTCCATCGATACTGGCCTCACGCGAGGCTAACGGGACCACCTCTGGCGACAAAAACAAGGATGAAGATACGGTGAGGAGTAGGTTGCATTCCTAACGTCATTCCTCGAATAATCTTCGTGTGGCTCGTTTGGAGTGGAATCCTGGAGCTACCTAGCACGGCGCGATTCGTAAGAGCCGTTCGCCCGAGGGACAAACGGAGATAGGAGCTGACGCGCGTACGCGAAAAGAGGCCAGGACGTCATACCTTCCTGGCCGTCTTGAAAAGGCGGAAATAGAAACGGTGGGACGTCTGTTGTCTGCGAGCGCGCGCCCAGCGGGAGATGCAATAAGAAGAGATATTGCGCTGTGCACACGGACAATTATCGCGGTTTAATTGAAAGAGTTTAAGCGCGAGAATAAGAGAGCTTTAGTGAGAACTTTATAAACTTTGCTCTCCCGAGATATCTGCGAAACGCGTTATTGAAGACTGGTCGCGGCAACACGTTCATATTAAGAATAAATAGTTACTGGTCTTTGAAAAAGAAATATACCTATATAAGGTAATTGGGGGGAAGACGCCAAACACTTTGTATTTTATTTATAAAAGAAATAATATGTATATTTCGATTAATTTAAATAAATGTATTTGTTATTTAGAGAATACAATGTTAAAACACTGCAAATCCAAGCGTGTTATTTTTACACGCATAAACATCTAGAAATGAGACATTTGACTGAAGTTCTTTTTACATGTTTCTTGCTGTTTTAGGTTACGTCATTTAACACGTTTAATCGTATTAAATTAAAAGTTAGTAGAGGTCAATAGTGTTAAATGACTTGATTTAAAACGGCAAGAAATGTGTAAGAAGAGCTTCGGCTAAAATAATACGCTTGGATTTACAGTGAAAACACTATAAAATGAACATAAAGTAGTAGTTAAATAGTAGTTAACTTATAAACAAATTCTGAATCATGGTTGCTTGGCATCTTCCCCTCAATTACCTTATGCATTACTAATAGAAAAATATTTGAGAATGATTATCTCATACTTATAGAGAATATTTGTTTTATTTTACATGAAAAACGACAGCGACACACATTTTAGGAAACTAATTTAAAAAGGATCAAACGTATGTGTTCGTGAACATTTATTTAATGCAGATATAATTCCGAATATATTTGATGAAAGAAATAAAACGAGAGCGGTAAAAAGAGGCCTACGGTTACGTTTTAAGACCGGATCATTGCGTGTGCTTTAATAGAGTTGAGTAATCCTTTGCTTCAGCTGCACTTGCTCAAGTAACCAATTAACGAATTACCGGATCTTTATCTGCCAGCCGTTCGCCGTTTTATTTGCCCCTTGTTCGCCGTGAAATAAAGGCATTTGTACGTTTGTCGCTAATTAACAGTGAAAGCGATTTTCCAGCCACGCTTCTTTCTTTTCTTTTCACAACTGAATTTATGGTACCGTGAACTCCGCTTTTTACAACTCAACAATGAATGAATTAAGGTCTTTGAATCCGTAAGAGCGCAAGCAACATTATTTTATATTTTTATTTCGCTCATTATTTTATTCGGCATTCTCGTTTCAAAATTTTATCATCAAGTTTCTACGTGTACACTACATGTGGCGGAACGATTCCTCCAAAGGTCTCGCTATAAAAATAGAAACAAAATTATCTCGCAGTATATTTACTAATAAAAAAAAGGGCAGAGATTTATAAAACTTCATAAATTTAAAGCAGAGGCCGGGCCGCGCGCGCGATAACTCGTCCGTGAGTGCGCGAAGGGGTTAAATTACACATTTCTCATCCCGCGTCTCCTTTTTGTTCCTTTTCGCCGCGCCTTTTCCCACTTATCCTCGTCGCTTGGTTGTTTTTCTCCGCCCCAGTTTTCCGCTGTACGTACGTAACAGAAGATTCGGAGGAGGGCGAGGGAAGGGAGGAAGAAAGCAGTGCTGAGCGCATGGATGATCCACGTAACCGCACTCCTGCCCGGGAGATCCTAGATCCCCTTAACCCCTCGAAACACGACGAGAAAGCGATAGCTGCCTTCTCTCCATTTCGCCGTCTACCTTCCCTCCCCCCTTCTCTCTCTCTCTCTCTCTGTCTGTCCGTCTTTCTCTCTTTCTCTCCTCGTCGTCCTTTCTGTCCCGTGTCTTCCGTTTACTGCCTGCTTACCTCCGTAGCACTCCACTTTGTCTTGCGCTCGACAGTTACATCGACACCCACTCGTCCGTGGTAAGTCTGACCGGCAATTCACGCTGGAGTGGTGCACAGATATGGGCGGTGGCGATGGTGGTTCAGGGTACTCTTCTGGAATGTCAATCGCACTTCCACGAGACGAGAATGGAATAATTGGAGCACTGGCTTTTCGCGATGACCGAGTCATTTTTTTCCCCCGGCTGTTAGCGCGAGCAATTTTTTTTCCCCGGCTGCTGAGCGGGATGAGCGTCACGAGAAAACGATAATTGAGAGTTTTCGCCGTATATATGACGCGTTGTTAACATTTTAACACACCGCCTTATTGCACGTAATTGCGACAAATCCGGTTCTGGTCTGTTGAAATTTTTTTGAACGCACACATTGTCGCTGTCCGTATTTAAAAAGAAAGCTTGAAATGCAAAATATTTGAACAAATATGAGAAACGCCAATATCGGTCGCGGATCTTGGTGCCTAATAATAATTATTTTTGTGAATTTTCCTACTCTTATAGATGCTTGTTAGCATCAAAGTTATTAAATTGCTCGTCAATTTAACATGTGAATTAATTTCGGCTTCATGTAAGGATTGTGTTTCAAGATCGACAAATTTGCGACGCGCAGTTCGCATGAGTAGGAAAATTTACAAAAATAATTATTATTACACACAGAAAAAAAAGTCTTCAATCAAGACGAATATATTTAAATTAACACTATCATTGTTTCATATATAAGCAAGAAAATATTATTTTCTTAGAAGAATTTTATATTCTTGTATTTCAAGAATATTATAAATTAATTTGAATATTGTAATTATCACATAAAGAATACAATAATAAGATTAAACTGTGTTATCTTTGTAATATGAATATTCTTGGTTTGAAAGTACTGCTATTCTCTATCCAATATTTTTTGCTTTCTATTAATAAAAATTACTTTTGAATAATAAGACTATAATTTTCTTTATTGAATTATATAAAATGTTTTGATGCAAGTAATATTTCTTCGTTTAACGCTATAAAATCTCATTTTAAGATTTACATGTCAAAAATAAAGATATTTTTGAAATAAGAATGTTCTTTTTTTCTGTGTATAGGCACCAAGATCCGCCGCGACCGATATTGGCGTTTCTCATATTTGTTTAATTTCGTCGGTCCTAAGTCTTATTCTTGTGCAAAATATTTAATTTTATATCTTATATTTATCCTTATATTTGGATATTTGCTTTTGCTCTGCATAAAAAAAACAAAACGAAATCGCTGGAAAGTTTCGACCCTAAATGCGTTGTAGGTATATAGCCCACGGCAGCTTTTAGCAGCGGAGTATTAAGATTAAAGTTTTTAGATTCTTCACCGTGTTACAAAGGAGGTACATAAATCAGCTCTTAAGTTTTAACTAAATGACAAGCAGGGAGAGCCGAGGAGCAACATCCAGGAAGAGAGTAAAAAACGATGTTACGTGAGCGTAGTCGCTAAGCTGCCGTCTTGCTCGGTACTTTCGTATCGTCGATCGCATTTGCCTCAATTTGCCATTGTGCTTTCACAAAGCTTTCGAAAGCTCGCGATTAGAGAAACGCGCTTGATTACAAGTACGGCTGGACGAGATCGGATTGTCGATCGTACCTGTCGAAGAAAATCTGACATAGCGATATTCGAGATGGGCCGTCGCTAAAAGCGAAGCGGATCGGGAGAGTGTATGGCATTTGATAAACTCGTGCGCAAGATATCTCTGATAATGAAATCTCTCTCGCGCGCGCCACGCCGCCGTATCGGCATTTTCCGACAGCGCTCAAAAATCCTGACAAAATCGGACGCTAATGAAAGTTTCGTAGACGATGCGAGCGACGGACAAAAAACGCCAAACGGAAAAAGGAGGAAAACGGAAATGGGTAGCGAGCTCCAAAAAGATTGAAAACACTTTTCAATCTTTTTGGAGCTCGCTACCCATTTCTGCCGATTCCCATTTCGGTCTGCGCATCTAAATGAGGGATTAGCGGAATTTGTTACCTTCGTGCCATGCTAGTCACACACTATCAACTTAGAGGTCCGAATAATTTTCTCAAATTGAGGAATATCCTTTTAAAATGTTATTTTAAAAAAATTGCGATAAAAATGAGTTGGAGGCTAGAGTATATTCTATTTTTAGTAACAAGTAATTAAATATATATAGAACATGGTTTCGGGGACTTGTTTAGAAGGCCGAGTGATTAAATTTAACTGATGGGATCGACTCGTTTGCATGTACCGCGTGAAGTATTAACGCCTGTTCTACCTACGCGCAAAAGCTTATCAAAACTTGTGATTTAACTATTCCCGCAGACTCCGTCCGCTTTTATATACACGTTGCCGTCTACGCAATTTTCCGTATTTCCAGATATATTTCCGGTTGTTATCCTTTATAGTGTAACCTCGTTACGATATTGCGGTGCACTCGGGGCTATTCGTTACGGCGAATGTCGGTTTCGTTATTGTATTTCTCGCTGCGCGGTTATCCTAAAACAGCTGTCACTCCCAGACACTCCAGAAATGATGGCCATCTTCGTTCCGCGTCGCGAGCCGCGCGACAGTCGCGTCCCGAAGATGAATTTTATCGCGCGCGGATGCAGGATGCAGCTTCCTCGCGAATCGCCGCTTGAAATTCTTAACTGCTAACGATTTATTACGGGCGCGGTAATTGCCGCGGTCTACAGGCGGTCCGGCGAGGGACGAGATTCTCCTCTCGTGGAATAATATAACGTCTATATATATTTTTCCATTATTTTAGATTATCGTCACATCCGTATCGAGTGTATCCTCACACGTGCGTACACATGCGTAGATAACACAGGACCACAAAAAGAAATTTGTGGAAATCAACTGGGATCAGACTAGGTGATTCTGGGTCGCAAAAAACAATGCCGCTGGCCAAATTGCTCTATCACGTCACAATTTTGAGTTAATTGCAGTTAAAGTTGCAAGAAAGAGCTATTTTAGTGAATTTTGGCATATTATAACTATAGTATGTGACATGTTGGAGAAGTTTTATTGCAATCAAAATTAAGCCCATTGTTAGGACTTTTAACCCTTAAAAGGAAATTTGGTTAAAAATTTTAAGTGATTTAATACCATTTCTTTGCAATTTACAAAAAACTTACGGATTCGACTTCAGCGACCCAAAATACGTATAGTACACGTGGTCTAGTTTGTGTCAATCAAAAAAAAAAAGTGTGGTCCTGTGTAATTAATGAACGTGACGTGGGATACTTAAAAATTTCAGAATTTCATTCGAAAATTCACGGGAGAGTTACGTGCATGCCGTTTTAACAATCGTTTTGATAATAATTAGCTGCAGGCAGGCGCGCACGGCGTAATTTGCAGCGCGTTGCGAAAGCTTTTGTCCCTGCCTGTGCTCTTGACGCCCGTCTTCTTATTTTTCGCGCGATATTAGCGCATTCGCGCGTTTACCCGAAACGTCGCGCGCGTAATATTTTACGTCCGAGTATCGGATTAACGTAATATCGGATTAACGTAGGCGAACGCACCGGCGCGGCGCGGCATGGCATAATCGCGTTTTACGAAGTTCCGCGCGAAAAGGCGTCGCCGTAACGAGGATCCATTCTGAGGCCGCGCATTTTAAGACTTTACTTTGTCTCGTCGTGGATAAAAGCCCGGCGTCGAGCCGAAAATTCGATTCATTAATCTGGCCGCCGCGAAACGACCGCGAAATCGATCGAGAACGCCGCCGCGGAAATTGGGTCGGCCCTCGGCCGCCGCCGCGCCGCTGTCGGAGAGAGGGAAGAAGAGGAAGAAGAAGAAGAAGAAGAAGAAAAAAGAAGAGAAAAAGAGAGAGGGACCTTCCTCCGCGGACTTTATTCCACCTAACTTCGCCCTGCCGGTTTACGACTCCCTGAATACAGCCAGCTAATTAACGGGGCTTCCTCAGCGGACTGGGAGTAGCCAATTTCATTTCCGTTCTCCACCCGGTTTTATTTTTTCCCCCTCGGTTAAGCGGTCTCGCTCCCGTAATTCAGGGTTACCGCGCGAGTGTCTCTCCCGCGGTATCCGGCTGTTGCTACCCCCGCGCGCTGCGCTGCACCCCCGCGCGCCGCCCCGAGAAAATTCATGCACTTTTCAATTTCGCCGAGCCACCTGGACATCTCTCGCGATAGGATCTCGCCCCCTTTATCATTTCGGGGGAGGCCTCCCACGAGGGGCTATTTCCGTTACGCGCGCCCCGTTGTGTTTTCTACGATTAATCTGCCGGACGCATGGAGGAACGGCACGTATACTACACACGTATACTATACAATACGTGACGTAAGAAAGGATCTTCAATTTTCGTAAATTTCACTATTCATTGATGGGGCTTTTTGCGAGCCCCCCGTGCGATCGCTAATGCCGCAATTTGTCCGCTGTACCGTGTGTAGGACTCGCGAATTGAATGGAAGCGATTCCACCTCTTGATTCGATTCAATTATATTCGGTTAGATACGGCGCGGACGGACCCGCGTTCATTAACGCAACAAATGCGACCCTTCAATGTGCATTAATCAAACGTGTATCGGGCAGCGTACTGCATTACTTCTCGACGATCCTGAATTATTCTTCAATTAGCCCGCGGGAATTAATTCGGATATGAAGACCGCCCGGGGGGGGAGTCCCCTTTTTTTACAAATGCCGCAAGATCTCAAGTGTCAGGCGCGGGATTCGCGCAAAAACGGTAATTTCCACGGCTTTGTCAGTGTCGGCTGCGGGCACTTCCAAACTTTGTCAATGTTGTCGTCTAACCGATCGTGTCCGTTGCGGCCGGCCAAAGCGACGGTTTTGCGCGCGCGGGGAAACGCGGGCATGCAGTTTAACGAGCTAGTTGAATTGATGTATTCTCGGCTCGGTTTTAATTAATCGGAGTGATGTTTCAATCGGGTGACAGGTAAATCATGGGCGAAGCGTCGACGAAAGAGAGAGAGAGAGAGAGATGAAGAGTAATACGGGGAGGCACGAAAAAGCGAAAGAGAACCGGGAAATGGAGGAAGTGGCCTGGCGCCCGTGTAGGCGACTACCTCGCGCGAGTCTGACGGCCGTGGAGAGTATGAGGTTTCCCTCGTTAAGGGTCGTAAATAATGGCGATGGCGACGATAACGAGGCAATTTACCGGCACGCTCTCGCGCACGTTTTGGCTTCGACGTTCGCATTCCCGATTTGAATCTTTCGCGAGTTTGCGATCTTTACGCGTGGCACACTCGCACGGCGCGAGCGGATAGCTTCACCGAGCTGGCGATGAAGGGACCTCGATCGATCGCCGAGTGAATTATAATAGCGGGACGCAAACGCACCGATATTTTATCGCCCGTGCGGGACAACGACCGTGGAGAGATCAGAATAAAATCCGATCGGCGCGTTACGTGAAGTTTTTCGACAAATATGTACCTCGCGTAAGAGAGACGCAAAGTTCGGGATCTTCCCCTTCTTGGGATTGCGGAAAGTGTTATAACGAGAGGCAGCTGGGGTCTTGATCGGCGAAATTTTGCCGCATATTGCTTCTTGATGACTCTGACGTGAGATAAAACGTCGGAATGTGGAGATTCTCCGGTTTATAGGGCTGCGAAGGTGCGGCGGTAAAATTCAAGCGGCGATCCTGAATTTTATATTAAGCGTTTTCGTAAATCCTTAAGATCCCAACCACCAGGACGATTAGATATGAAATATTCTGGCGTTCCATCCGATTCGGACGGTCTTTGAGAGAACGGGAGGATTTTCCGCAATTTTCCGACTTCGATTATTCGAGCGCATGTGAATTTGTGGGGCTCATAATAAATGTAACGCAACGAGGCCGTATGGTCATGGTATACGGATATTTCGCACGTTAATGGTCTCCCCGCTCGTTTATACTCCACGGAGCGTAGCACCCAATTTCTCAGAAAGTGTAGAACAGATATGAACAATTTAAGTTTTAAAATGATTGAAGGTGTTAAGGGTGGGAAAGAGTTCCAGGTATTAACCCAGTGAAGAGAGACTCATACAATGTTAAACACCACGAACTTCGTTGTACTTTCTTAAGTAGACTGGAAATGCGATGTTTTAATGAAAAATTGATCTTCCCGCTCTCATATAATATGTCTATCACCGAAAAAAGTTAAAGCTCGCAAAAAATGTGTAGACTTTACGTATTTTGACGTATGTATATGCGAGGAGAATATTTCGAAAGGATGAAAAAAAAAACACGCGAGAAGCATGGACGTGATCGCGAAATGACCGATTTCGGGTGTTACTCTGGAAGCACGGTCGCAGAAAAACACGTTACGCTATAACTATAAATATGCTGCAGCAATACGGTAACTCCTATGAAACCCATGGAGAACGGTCTATAAAAGGGATGGAAATATTTTTTTCGTGTTCCTTTACAAGGGACACCTCGTGCAACGCCGGGGTATTAATTCTTTTTTCGCGCGCGCAAAATCTGTGCCTCGGAGAATCGACAGGTTCATCTGACTGTGCACACCGAGGAATTAGCTCGACGATCGGCGATACCACTCCGGCGGTAACACAGCCGCACAAACGCCAGTCGCTTATTTCGCGAGGCGAGTCGCGTGGGTGACGTCTGCCTCCGGCAGCCTCGCCGTTGTGGAACGGAAAGCGAAAGACGAAAAGAGGAAGTGAGAGAGAGAATGTCGGAGAGAGAGGGAAGAAAGAGAGAGAGAGAGAAGGGGGGAAGAGAATTCGCTTCCCACACCAAGCAGCCTCTTCAGGCAGCTCTCGCTCGCGCCCTTCTTGTTCTCGTATGTGAGGGAGGACAGACAGGAGCGAAGGGTGGCGTGTGTGAGATGCGGTGGGTACCGAAGGCGCAGCGGCGGCGGTGGCAGCCGCGAGGATATGGAGCACGAGCCGGCAGCGGTGGTAGCGGCGGCGGCGGCGGCGGCGACCGGAGAAAAGATGCTGCGCGTGCACGAGGAAGAAGCAGGATAGAAGGCTCCCGATGTGGGGGCGGCGGGAGAGGGTGAGCGAGAGAGAGAAAAAGGGATGGCGAGAGAGAGAGAGAGGGAGAGGGAAGCCGGAACAACCCGGGGGTTGCCGTGGTGCTATCGACCGGGCCGCTGGTCGGAATCAAACCAGGCGTCGGCGCCGTGGCTGTCCCGGCTTCCTCGAGTGCCGGACCATCCTCCACCTCCATCACCTCCACCACTACCACTGCCGCCGCTACCACCACCAGCGGCAAGAGCAGCAGGCATCAGCACCGCCACCTCCGCGGAGGTCGCACGGCTGCTGGCCCTCGGCGCGTCAGTAGTGCCCGGGACAGACAGTCGATCGCGCACACGAAGGGTGCGGGTCGTCCTGGGGGTTATTTGTTGGTACGGGGTTGGTCGGTCGGCTGGTCTTGTTGGCACGGCAGTCTCGCTCTCGCATGCAGACCACTCGTCGCGTCGCGATTCAACAGCTGGCGAGAAGGTGCTCAGGCGGGGAGTATGTCGGCCTGAGGCAGCAAACATCTAACGTCCGCTTTATCGCGGCTTGACGACGCTTCGGGCGATCTGGACCGCGCTCTGGATCCGTAATTGGCGTCGTTCTCGAGAGCGTAACGTCAACCCCGGACTGCTAACGTGATGCGAGCCGCGTCGAATGGATCGAAGCGCTACGTGTTGGTGCGTGTGGTGCCGGAGCGATAGAATCGAAATTATCTGGACCGATACGGAAGTTATTTGACCGAGAGTATCGAGTGAACCATTACGCACTATGTGATACGAGGAGACGACCCTAGATAAGGAGTTGGATGTTCTTCGGTGCGTTCCTCACGTTTCTCAGGATTATCCCGTAAATGCGAATGCAATGTTCCTGCTCGAACATTAAGCTAAACGAATGGCATTGGCTCAGTAAGATCGTATTCTATGCGAATAACCGTATTGAGTTGCTTTTGTAGACTTTACTGTTCTGGCTATTAGACGAATCTGAAACATATGGCGCCGGAACATCGTCGATGATAGCTTCGAGATTTGGAGAAATTCGCGTATCGTTTTCGATCAATATGAGTTTGTTGCGTACACATATATTAAAAGAGGAAATTATATCAACAACATGATAACTGCGCTATAAAGTTCAATTATTATCACAAAGAATGTAAACCCTAATTCTTAGTATTTCCCGATTTGAGAGACTAGTTTTTTGAAGATCGAATATTCAGAAAACTGTTAAATACAAATTAAATAAAAGAGTTTTATTAAATATTAATTATTTACATTTTCTGTAAATAATTAATATTTAATAAAACTCTTTTATTTAATTTGTACATTTGTACTCTTTTATTTCAGTACTAATTATTCAGTACTAATTATTTACAGAAAATGTAAATAATTAATAATTAAATAATTTACGTTTACTAGTTTACGCACACTCACTTTATATGATTCTTAATACACGTTCTTGTTATTTTAATCTCTTATTTCATTGAACTTTTTTCACAAATAATTAACAGCCCTTGAGCATATAATTTTTTTATAAAATGCGCCTAAATATCAAGTTATAACTAACAATAAGATAAAGTTAAAATATAGATAGATGCTGAGCAGAATTTCTCATCACACGTAATAATTATGTAAATAATAATATTGTTTTTTAAAATTATTTCTAGACATTTTATTATACGCAAAGTTTGAAACAATTTAATGATAAATCTAACGATAAAAATTGCATTTTGAAGTAAGTGCATTTTTAAAACATAGCATCTCTAATCTTGGAAGTCAGTATTGTCATTGAAGTTATTAAATTCTTGTCTTTTTCTTTCTATTTCGAATATATAAATTTAAATTCTCGACCATGTTTTCCATCAATTTAAATTATTACATAAAGATAGGGTGTAATATATCGGAAGGAATTGAGAGAGAGAACGATTGTGAAGCTAATCCGCAATTTCGAAGATTGGGGATCCGTAATTTTGTAAAATGGATCGCCATCAATTCTCTTTGACTCATCCATTTCTTGCAGGATGCGCTCTCGTTGATCCGTGCAAAAATGTCACGCCGGCACTCGCGCAATTTCCGCGATAATATATCGGCGTTTTTTCGCGAAGGATCCGTTCTTCCTTTCACGTTGCCACCTCGATAATTCCTCACGGATTCTTCTCCGTGCATCTGGAAACTTCGAACTTATCGCCGCCGCCAGTGAATTATTAATCGTCCGGTCATCCCCTCCCTCCCCTCTCACCCTTCTCGCAATTAGCGCGAGCCCCGGAATTTAATTTCGCTCGCCAGACGTGATTGTCGCGCTTATGATTCGGCATTGGCATCCCGTTTTTGCTTGTTCGCTCGAATGGCGCTGAATCGGAGCGTAATCCGACGATAGTTTGCTCCTCTTTTCGAACTTTCGAGGCTACGTTGGCGTCGCGCAGCTCCGCCGTCAAAAGGTCCTCGGGGAATCCGATCTGCAAAGTACTTAGAAGACAAGTCAGACTAACTCGGGAATCGGGAATACTCACTTTGTACTGTAGCCGACACGGTCCCATCGAATAACAAAGGCGCGAGAAAAAAATTTCGTATTCGCTGCAATTAACCTGCGCCGTTATTGCGTCAAAAAGGCATTGAATTCGTGAAGCTTTGTTTAACATTAAAATTGTAGGTATAGCATACATATAATTAGCATTTGAACTTTCAAATAGCCATTTACGTGGGGCGCCGTTTACATTTAAAGCGAGCTTTGCTTTCATAATTCTGAAGTTTCCTTCACAGATAGGCATGAATGGCATTTATAAACAACATGGAATATGCAGCAGCTGCGATTTATATTAATCTCTTTGATGTGCGGGCTTCTATATTTCATTAAAGTAATGTACAGTTAAATGGACGAGCAAGAGATTAAGGATAATTAAGATCCACAATTTTAATTTTCGGTACCTTTCATTTGTTTTTCGCCATTATAGCAATAACTTATTCGTCACTGTCAAGAAAGTGGGTGGTACGCTTCTTGCTCACCGGAAGTTTCAGAAAGTAAGAGTAGCGGGCGCAAAAGAAATTGCCTGCGTTTATATGGCTTGTCTCAACAATTGCGCTCGACAAAGTACGGGGGACTATTACGTCATTTCGCCACGTAGGTGGACCTTCGCAGAAAAATAGCTCGCTATTTCGCTCCGCGTTCGGAAAAAGCATTATAACGGGAGAGCGTAACTGAAACTTCGTGATAATTCAAGCGCAGACTGCTTTCTCTCCCCGGATGGGGGAGGGTCGAAACGTTGCTGAAGCCGTAGCGCCGAATGCAAGAGCCAGGGAGTATAGTTTACTTCAAGTTGGAAATTGGAAATTCTCGCATAGCCACAGTTGAATGCTATCGGATTTCGCGTTATTCGAGCAGCTTGAGCAACTCATTCGAATCAAACTACATCGTCATTGCAATTAATTAGATTTTGTCGGGCCGACCGGCCGTGCGATCCGATTTTTCATTACGCCCGCGGTTCCGGCAATGTATATTAATTACTGATTTAGCGAACGTAAATTTCAAGTCCGGCGTCGCTGAATTCCCGAAAATTCGATCCAAAAGGGTCGATGCATACATCTGCATATTAATACGCAATCGGAACGGTCAAATTTGCGCTATTACCACAATGGGGTCAGTTTTCACCGCAATAATATATGGAAATATATATTATCATGAATTGGCGCGCAAAATATCTACTCCATTTCTCGTTACTTTACAACAAGTAGAAAAAGGAAAGCGGTTCCTGAAATTATGTAGCATTAATGACCAAACAAAAATCAATAAACTAAAAATCAGGCGTTCTGTTTATTGATGAAGATTTGTTAACTAGAGAATACACATGTGTCAGTGAGGCAAGCGTATTTTTAACATGGAATAATCGATATGATAAGAATAAATAATCGTAGAAAAATGTAGAGAGAATAAAAAATCCTTGAAGTTTGCCGAACCGCTGCAGGATTAGGACAGGGATGGGAAGGGAACGTCGTTGGGGGTACGCGAGCTTCACGCACGATCGTCCCCTCGAAAGTATATCGAGCATACATTTTTCCGGTTCACTGGGCAGACAGTAGCAATTTTCGCGCCGTTTGTTCTCGGGCACGAGCAACATCTGTCTGGTTAGTGAGGTTTCGTGAACAATTTTGAATTGTACACGCAGCGGAGGTCTTTCTCAAGTTTATAAATTTATTATACTCGCGCGACTGCCATCGAGTTAGTCGGACCTGACGTGAAATTAATTTCCAGAGAAACCGCGTTAACGAAGCGCCCTTTGCGCGTTGTTGCAGCGTGTTGCGGCGCGCGGCGAGGCGAAAGCAGGTGGTTTCCAGCGAGACCAAGAAGCGGAGTTTCGAGGATCGATGAATCGTCGTCGAGTGGCTCTGCTTTCCCGGGACGAGTCGTAGCACGTGCGTCGAGGACGTGCACAAGGACGTTGAGGATTCCGTCGGCGACTCCGAGGGCGGTGCATCGAACCATCGTACTCTAGGCGCCGATGATTCCGTCAGGATCATTCATTGCCGACGATTCGAGCTCGTCGATCGTCACCGGAGCGTCGTGTATACGCGCGTGCCGCGCGGTAACGACGATCAGTCGCCAGATTGGCAGCTCAGCGTCAGCGCGGGCAACGCATGCACCTGAGAATGGAAGTGAGAGTTTGCTCGGAGTCGATCAGCAGCAGCAGAAGCAGCAGCGCGATAATAGTACCGAGTCGCTATTCTGAATTCGAGACGGCGGACGGGGAGCGAAAGCCGCTTGGAGGGTGCGGGACTGGAGGTGGCGGCAAGCCGTACCGGAAGCTGTGGGAGTGGGTGGACGGCGGCGACGGGATAAGGGTGGTTGCGGCGGTAGTGCGGAAAGGGGTGCAGGAAGAGGGTAGGCGCAAAAAATTGCCGGCGGCGAGGACGGAGGGGCGAAGGACAGGCAAGAAGGCGGCGGCGGCGGCGGCGAACGGGAAAGGAAAGCGGAAATCGGAAGCGGAAGAGGAAAGGGGTCGTCCATCGGCAGGAGGGCCCCACAGATGCGGGGCCCGCAGGGGCCAGTCCGCGGCGGCGTGACGCGATGCGGACGTCCTCCTCCTCTTTGCCGAGGAAGAGGAAGAGGAAAGACCTCTCGCCTCCCGACACCGTCCTCCTCACCGGCGACTGGTGGCCGTCAGTTAGACATGTCCTCCGACAGCAGTGTTCTCCGCGGCTCGATATTATCGTATCGCATCGAACGCGGCACGATGTTCTTCACCGGGGACGAGATGTTTCCTCGGCGCGTCGTGAGGTTTCTGGGAAGCTGGGCGATCGCCAAACAAGCGGGATTTCCAATCAACAGTGCTGGGAACGAGGAAAGCGGAAAGGAGGCAAATGCGACAAGGGGACCGACGACGAAGGAAGTAAACGAGAGAAGCGACGACGAAGTGCGAAGGATATCGCGAGTAAAGGGACCCCTCGAAAGGTCCCATCCGACGGCGGTATTGCCAAAAGCGTCTTCCTGCTGGCGCTTCTCTGCGCTCAGTGCTGCCTGGCAGGTACCGAGGCGCTGGCCGGCACTCAAAAGTACTGCACCAGAACGGTCAAGACGCGATACGGCCTCCTGCGCGGCATCGAGGCCAGATCGTCGACGGCCGTCGAGACTTATTACGGCGTACCGTACGCGACGCCGCCGCTCGGCGCGTTGCGCTACATGCCGCCGGTCACCCCGACACCCTGGCGCGGCATTAAGCTCGCCGACACTATGCCGCCGGCCTGCCCGCAGCGGCCGCCGGCACCGGACGAGAGTCTGCCGCGACAGAGGCAGGCCTACCTCAAGAGGCTCGTGCCCGTATTGGCCAACCAGAGCGAAGACTGCCTGTATCTGAACCTCTATGTGCCCAAAGCTCCTCACGGTAAGTCGACGACGTTATCCTAAAGAATGGCCCTACTGAAGAAAAAGTACTGCTTGATAGAAATAAAAAATATGTTTTAAAGCATTTTGTTGTTAATCGCTGTTTTAGGAAAGACTGTTTCTTTGCCAAAAATAAATTTTATTAAAAGAACGTAGTATTCTTTTTTATATATATTTTATAGAAAGAATAATAGGATAAAGTTTGTAGTAATAAAGTTTATAAAATATATTGTTGCTCTCGACTGTTCTTTGTGCTTTTTCTAGAAAATAAAATTTTGTTGCAGTAGTGCCTTTTAAAATGTGAAACAATTATTAACAATTCGACGATTTAAAAAATAAATTGAGGATTAATGGATTAAAGTAACGTGAAAAAGTTTTAATCAATGCTACAGTGCATTTTCTGTTTTACTCTAACTGTAAAACAATGTTAAAAAAGCATGTAATATTTTGGATATATGTTTTGTAAGACTTATTTTTTGCTTGTTTGGAATGAAAAGGCTGTATTCTAAATCCTAAACAAAATTCTCATGGAAAATACGTGAAAAACACGGTAAAACTCTCGCGATGCACTGTTTGGAAAATATCCTACTCCGTGCACCATACGGTCCATTGTCGAACAGAAAATTCGTCGCGGAAACATAAGCCCGAACTTTTCGGGATGTATCTTCCGATGTAAAGTTTGACGATATTTTCGCGAGACACTGTTTCGAAACACCGCGCCGTCCAATTTTAGGGAGATTGCCCGAAACTCCGAAAGCGCGTCACCAACCGCACCGGGGGGCAAGAGAGAGGCGCAATTTCATTCCGCGATAATCTGATTATCGAAGCGTTCGGGAATGCAGCGTCGGCGCGTTATGACACGTGACAATGACATCGCGAGCGTATAATTCCGCGCGACAAGTAGGATACGCGCTGGCTCGCGAGCTCCTTTTTTTTTTCATCGGACGCGCGTGCACGGGTCTGTTAGAGATTCACGGAGTTTTGCAAATGACGTTGCGTGCCTCCGTTGAAATTACGTTCGGCCGATTCGGACGAGCGTTCTATCTATAGATCCGCTCTGCGTTTCTCGCTGGCTGCGTGCATTGTATGCAGCTACGCTCGGTAATTCGGCCGAAGGTCCAAAACAACGAGGCGTAACGAGATCTCATATGAAAGTAAAATTGTAATTATCCATCTAAAAATTATTACCTTCCTTCGTATCGCGTCGCCCTGGACTTAAGTGCTATCGACCGCATTTGGAATTTGGATGAACTTTTCAACGCCGAGAGAGAGACGTGTTGACCTTAATTGCTTGCTTAAGCTTCTTACTGATGAAAGATATATAGAGAGAAAGAGAGAGAGAGAGAGAGAAAGAAAAAGAAAGAGAGAGAGGGGGGAGGAGACCTTTGAGCTTGTCCGACGGTATAAGATTGTCTCATGAATGATCCATGCGCGATATTACGGGATATCACGATCACTGGTTACCATAGCGTACATCTTTCATCCCGCTTTCTCATCCCGTCCCTTCGAATATCCGTCTAGCAGCCGCTAAATATTGAAGCGTGAAGAGAGCGCAAGAAGATTATAGCGCGGCTGCGAGCAATTCGTTTCGTCGGCGGTCTGACTTCTGGCAGGTTGCTAGAGCTAATCTCAATACAGCATACGTCAGTCTGTCGTATTATTTGAGATGAGTAGGGAGGAGGAGGGAGAGAGAAAAAAATATCACGTTACCCGCAGTGAGTGCTCGACGCGACGACTTTAGTGGTCGCGATTTCGCGCTGTCGCGACGCGCTGGTTTCCTTCGCAAGAAAGCTCTACTCCTCCACGCTCCCACCTCTTTTTACCCCTTTCCCCTACCATCCCCCCCCTCTCTCTTTCTCTTGGCTCTTAGCGCGTGGGGATAGAGCGGGCGCGGGAAGCCCGTAACAAAAGAGCGGATCGATCGAAGAGCGGTTCGCGGAGACGCTTTTCTGATTGCGAATACAGCGAGAGACTTTCAGATGAAGTGTAAACGCGAACCAATATACGGATCATAGATATGGAGATCAACAGAGCGGGAATGCATGCCGCGATAAATTTTCAGATAGGGATTTGGCCGGATTTGTTGAATTCTGTAATATCCCCGGCTGTGTGTATAGAGATCTGTGACCCAGTTCGTTCCTCGAACAGTTTGGCTTTGCTGCGCTTCAAGATAAATATGTCTATTCCAATTTTCGCTAAGAGAGCACGGATATCTATCGCGTACTCACCGAAGAGAACTTCTTTCTCGGAGGGAGAGAGGGTTCGTGCGCCGGTACATTAATAAGAGGGGTGTAAATCCGTACGAAAAATTAATTCTCTGCCTCTCGAGATACAACGCGGATGTGGGATTAATTAAAGGCGAAGTCTCTCGCGCGAAGGATCGTGATTTCCGTAAGGTGCGATCGGGCAGAGATAGCGCACGTATGAGAGACATCGTCCGCGATGCGGCGAGGTTCTCTCGTGATTTTTCCATTTTTTGTTCTATGCGATCTCTCGCAGAGAGAGAGAGAGAGAGAGAGAGGGAGGCCGCTATTATACCGTCGAATAAAAAGCCGTAACTACCCGACGTTTCAGCCGGATTAAAGAGAACGAGCCGTTGCTTCCTTCGCTATCGCACGTTGAATCCTCTTGCTGCTTTTTACAGAAGCAAGCGCTTTTTCTCATGCTTGTCTCTCACCGACGATGCGTAGGGGGTGCCAGCAACTGCAGCATCACCACCACTATCGTCACTACTCGCGCGTAAGCAGCTTAGTTTTCGATCTTCCATCCTCTGGATATCGTCGCGGAAAATTCAGACGAGAGTTTGAACTCCTTCAGCGGACGCGAGTGGGACGCGTTATTGAAACGCGACTGTAATATCTTTGCGGAATTTAAATGCGAGCGGAACGCTTCCGTAATCCCGCGATCGCACAATGGCGGCGTTTAAGATTCGAAATTTACAACGTTACTTTAACTCGTAACGTTACTTCAATTCCGCCCCGAACTTATCGTGCGAAATGAATAAAGAGACCGGTAATTCCCTACGGCTGAAGACCCGCAATTTCGATCTCACATTTGCATTAAAAGTTCTGATACGACGTTAAAAGCGTAATCCACAAACAACTCGAGTAGAAGCTCCGTGTCGGATGAAATACGGGATCATACAAAGTTACGAGTAATACGTAGATTGCGCAGGGAGGAATGCGTAATACGTCGTATATCACGCGGAATTCGTGCTTATTTTAACGATATAGCGTTTATCCGACAGATTGAGAGCTCTTTCGTCTTGGATCATCGTCGCGAAATTACTTTTATAGTTATATCCTACATCTGTTATTACGCAACGGCGACGACGTAACTCTGGACGATGCTTTATCTCGAATGCTTGCGATATCATTCACGGATATACATGGCGAAAAGAGAAATAGCCATGATCTACTATTTAATTTAAACGCATTATAAGTTTTACTTATTTAATACGAGAATTTTATTTAGCATAATTACATGGAAAGAACGATTTTGCTGGCGTATCTAAAAATTTAGCCAGATACAGATCTGAAAATAATTTTGTTAGACCATCAAAAATAACTATGTAGGATGCTCAAGCATGATGACAATGCTACAAAAAGCTTTGATATTTTAGCAACTATTTTGGGCGTTCTACGTAATTATTTTGATGGTCCAGCAAAATTATTTTCAAATCTGGACTGGTCAAATTTTTAGATATTTCAGCAAAACCATTCTTTCCGTGTACAGTATAAGAAATAAGATATTATTCATGGATATATATTGCGAATAGAAAAATAGCTATAACCTGCGATTAGTTTAAACGAGTTTGTGATTATAAGTTTTATATATTTAACAGAATTTTATTTAATATAATTATGATATAAAAAATAAAAAATCCATAGAGATATATCGCGAACAGAAAAGTAAAGCGGATACCTATAATCTCTCGATTAATTTAAATGCTTGTGTAATTGTAAGTTTCATTTACTTAATGTGAGAATTTTATTTAATATAATTACGATGTGTGAAAAATAAAATCGTATATACTAAATTTACTGTGTGAATATAGATCTTTTAAATTATGAGATAATCAATAGTATGTTATATTTATAACAAACTGTATGATAGAAACAAGCAGCGAATACCTTTCTCTTCATTATATTATTCATCATTTAATAATTTAATAATTTTTCCTATGTAATTTTAATTGCAAAGTAATTTTGCGAACGTACGATGTATTCTTCTTCATACTGTTAAATTTAGCTACGTTTCGTATATGCCGATCATCTCCCATTTATGTCAGCCGCTCGCAAGCGAACGTTATTCTTTGTGACGCGATCACTCGTGGAAAAATTTGATATAGGCAGATTTAATACAATACTCCACGGCAATATACTTCGACACACAGAGAAACGCTGCGAGAGTGTCGGTGAATGCGGATCACGTGAAAATAATATTCGGGACACACACACACGAGGGCGAGCGGGGGTGCCGCCGCGAATTCATCCGGCTGTCGTTTCCCCGATCGAGCAGCTAGCATCCCCCGGCTTTGTGCGTATTCGCGTGCCTCGCGTGAGGAATCCGTCGCTGTGAAGAAGAATGAAAGAATAAAGCGCACTTTTATCTGGGAAATGATGAGAAACCAGGGTGCCTCGGCGGCACAATGGCGAGGCCGGTGCTGCATACGAGAAGAAATGAAGCGGGCCGAAGGGATCCAAGATATTGGAAGGACAAGATAAAGCGACGGCGAAAGCAGCTCCTCGAGTAGAGCGAGAGCAGTGAGGAAGAGGGAAGAAGCGGGAGGAAGGGACTGCTGTAAAGGAATGCAAGTGTAGGGATGCGTTGCATCCTCAATTCCGTAGTGCATTGCAGTCGATTATTTGATTCACGTGAGAGAACCTGCAAGCACCGCGGGAGTGAGGTGGCTTCGTATCGGTTCGACGTTCTTCTTGTCTGGCCGCCGCGACATTAATCTAGAGAAGACACGATAATGAAGAGGACTCCGAGAAGTGCCGACATATATATGCACATTAGGATCGATTCTTTAATTTGTTCGCACTTAAGGCGGCGATCAAAGATCGGCCGTTATCTATAGTGTAGAACGGAACAGAATCTGGAGAAGCTGATGGACTTTAATTACCTGTCCGACTTTACGAAGATTTTAATTGTGTGCATTTTTAAATCGTTGAGAGAGAGAGAGAGAGAGAGAGAGAGAGAGAGAGAGAGAGAGAGAGAATTGCAGAAAAATATTTATTTAAGTAAATCCGATTCCGATTATTTTTGTAGCTTGATTTTCCATAAAATTGCAGTTAAGAAAATAACAGGGAATCAAAAAATTGAGGGAAAGAATATTTTTGCTACTTGTTATCTCACGAGTGTAAATACTGTAGAACTTAATAATGTAGAACTCGATTAATCCTTTGCGGACGGGGAGCATGTTTACATGTTCTCCGCTTATATTTCAGAAACTATTAGCCCGATTTTTATGAAACTTGAAATACACACTGAAAAAATTGTAATCCCCTCTAAAATAAGCGCCAAGAGGATCTTTTTAGTTTAAGAGGAGAATCTTAACATGTAAGAATATCTCCTCTTATTGTTAGTTTAAGAGAAGAATCTTAACATGTAACAATATTCTTACATGTTAAGAATATCTCTTTAGAGGATATACTGATTAACAGATTCTTCTCTTAAACTAAGAAAATCCTCTTGGCGCTTATTTTAGAGTAGAATACAATTTTTTCGGTGCAGAAGTTTTTTGTGAATTTCAAATTTTTGACTTCAAAATTGAAGAAGGCCATCAAAAAACTTCTGTATTTCAAGTTTCATAAAAATCGGGCTAATAATTTCTGAAATATAAGCGTAGAGCATGTAAACATGCTCCCCGTCCGCAAAGGGTTAAAGGATATATATGTATGTACAGCGACCTTCACTTTTTTTACTGTACAAGGACGCGTTGGAATGCCTCAAAATTGCTGTTAGTTCACGATAACGACTTCGCGATCTCTCTCGTTAAGACCTCGAGATAACGACCTTTTCGCGTTAGGAGCAAACTTTAGTACCTGATATATGTCGGGTCGTTCAAAAAGCTTCCTCATTTCCGAATCTGTGCTAACTTGCTTATGAATTTATTGGTCCCCGGTATCTACCCCTCCTTTTCCCCTTTCTCGACATGTTACATAATCGCGTTATACGCCGAGTTGGAACCTATGTATAGAAGCATGAGCGCTACATGCTTCATACGTGCGGAACCAGAATTTCACCCATCCCTTGTGATATAAGATTATGTTCCTGCCACTCTTCGTTCCGAAAAAGACATAAAAGATGAAAAGCAAATGCTTTTCTTGAAAGTTTTTCCAGTATGCGAGTATAAAGCATGTAAAATCTAGCGACCGTATAAACGATAATGAAAGCTCAGCTGAATTAGTCTTCTTGAGCGGCAAATGAAGAAAATTAGTCTTATTTATCTAAGAAGTCTGCAGGAAATTAGACTTTAACTGAAAATGGTATCGTTAAAGTTACTTCATTAATACGCAGTTGTGGTGTACGACTTGGTATAAAACATTGGAACTTGGTTGTTGTTATTCCTCAAGAAATAGATTAAAAGAGCGGCAAAGAAAGATCTAAAATAGCGTAGTAAATAACTAAACTGGCATTCGCGTATTTTGCGTTCATAAAAAAAATCTATAATTTATGAACTTCCGAGGCAACGCGACAAAGATGAGTGTCGATACTGAGGAAGCAATAAAAGCATCGAGTCGCTCGTAAATGCTTTGAGATACGATCGCAAACAGGCGGCCGGGTAGGAGCAGGTTTTCGCAGCTCCCAATGGAAAAATACGCACGGCGGAATCACGAAGACGACGTGTCTCATTCGCCTACTCGTTCACCTACTTAACTATCTGTCGTCTAGCGCGCGCTATCAGGATCGCAACAGGTGTCTCGCCTTGCCATCACTTAGCTCGGCATGATAGTTCGTTCCCGGGATGATTATATTTCGATCGCCGTTGCACATTACGGGGAATTTGACGTCGCGATTGATAGAGACAGCCGCATTACCCTGCCACAAGAGCTAAGAGGTAGTAAAATGCAGATTTTATGGAAAATCTCCCTTCAAGATTTACGTATAAATCGGGATCTTTCACTCAAGTAGCTAAATGCCTCGTGATTTGCGATATTTGAATCTGCGATATTTGAATCGCTTAGAATCACATTTGACCAACAAACTGACACTTTTTATACGTAAAATATCGAAAATCGTGTGTTAAATGTTTAACTGTTCATTAGTTAGAAATGTATGTCATAAAAATATACGTCGTTATAAAAATTATTTTGAATACGAACATAGATATTTCATAATTTATTTCTCAACGATCGACAATATCTACATAGATATTGAGATTCTTTTTATAAACATTGTCTGTATTTAGTGCTAATGCGTTTATGTAATTTTTTTCGTGAAACGTACGATCTTTAGTCGATGGAAACATTATGCAATGTAATCGTGGAATCATAATGCGTGTTTTATAAACCACGGGCTTATGAAGTCATATAAGCTCTTAATCTCGATTACGAGATTTTATAGAAACCTAAAGCCGCTTTTTAGCCGGTTGTTTTGGCATTTTTATCTGGCCGCGCCTAATTTTTAAAAGACACTTAATCGTGTTTATGTCGCTCATTACGTAACAGGATTAGTTTTGTATGCACGCATTTACTTGATCCCATATTCTTTGACAGAGAATGTATTAAAATCGGAGGAAATTGCAATTTTGTAAAGAGAATTGTAATTCAAGCCAAATAAAATATTTACCGTCAAGAATAATTAAGGAGATTATAAACGTCGTTCAATCAACGTCTTTATTCGATATGATCACCATGTAATTTAGACGATGCGATAATGCGTTTTGATGATGTGGTACGACTGGTACGAGTGTTCTTATCTGTATACTCGTTAATGTATTTATTCGTTAATGTATTTATTCGTTAATGTATTTATTCGCGCATGCACGCACTTTGTGTTTGCAGAGAGATGGTAGAATGTTCTCTGATGTTGCAGGTAGTATCGCGGACTCGCTACCGGCTCTCCTCCTTATTCATGGCGATTCCTATTCGTGGGGTGCCGGAAATTCATTTGACGGAACCGCCCTGGCCGCTCACGGACGCCTTATTGTCGTCTCCATCAATTTTCGTCTTGGCGTGCTTGGTAAGCTGGCAATACCTATTCATTGAAATAGACAGTCTCGTTCGACGTATTGGAACGCAGGACACGCCTTGCAAACGTTTGCGGTTATTTTATTCGATTGCGTTCGCGTATGTCGTAATCATTTGCGAGAAGACGAAGCAGAGCAATCTCTTTTTAAAGAGATCATCGCTCGTCGCTTTATCTCAAAATAAAAAAGGGCATAAAGAAATTTTCTCTTATTCGCCATGTGTAAAATTTATTCCTGCGCTAGCGGAATAACACGGAATGAAATAATTTTAAATATGACATGTTTCATCGTAGAGAGAATTGTACGATCGAAAAACAATTATTTTCTTGAGTAACGAGCGTTTCTCTATGAGACTGACAATTTGACACTTCGATCAATACCCAATAAATACATACGTCGCGCCAAGAAATTATTGTCTCCAGCATAATAACGGCGGACAATACGATAATCGGGCATTCGCATTACTATTTCGTGCGCAAGAGAGGCTGATAGAAAGTTTCCGCGTTATAAAGTGCGCTGAGTTTACCACGCTTTGTTTATTACACAACGTGACTAGCTCTTTTGTTCTTTCGACAGAGTTAAAGGAATGATCTCATTATTCGTAGCAGCTAGGAGGAAAAGTTTGCCGAGATCTTACCAGATTACTTTCCGCGCAGTTATATATGGAAATTCTCCTCCAGGGGGTTGTTACTTGTTACTGCGATAGTTGGGACTCTTTAAAAACACGACATCAACTCGAATGTGGGTAACCGGAGGATGCAAGATGCAGGATGCGTTTTTGCGAGAGAGAGAGAGGGGGGAGGGAGAGAGAGAGAGAGAGAGAGAGAGAGGCGGTCGCGTGTGCCAAAATTAAAAACGCGGGAACAAAGGGTGAAGAAACAAAGGGAGTTTAATGAGGACGAAGAAGGGGACACGTAAGGCTAAGGGTGTTTTCATGCGAATGGATTTTCGCGCTCGTTTGTCGTACGAGCGGCTTTTGAGCATCCGCTAAATATCGTGGGCATAATTTTAACCGGAGCGTCGCGAGAGAATGGCTGCGTGGAGCGTAATCGATATTCGCGTAGCGCGAGGAGTCGGAACGGATCCCGGGTCTCGCCTGCGAGTTCACGTTGTTCCCGGATAAATCCCATTTTTTATTTACAATTAGTTAATTCATAAAATGGATTGTATCTGGGAGCGCATCGATCTCCCTTCCCGATACCGGCAAAGGCAAGGCTGCAATTTTGCGTTAATTAAAAATGTATTATGTAACGCGGTTCCACCGGTTTCTGCACCGCGCTTTATTATCGCGAGCGCGCATTCACAATGGGTAATCTGTATTTATTTTTCCGCGCTATTTGCAGCTGCGATATTTAAAGGTTCGAGTGCACCTAATCGCGGATAAAGCGATAAACAACGTATTATTGCGGAAGGTACGCAAGCGTGTTTACACCATCGTAGTCCCCCATTCATGAAAGAAGCCCGGGGCAGTCAGTGGAACAATTTTCGATATCGATACGCCGTATTTTCACCATACCGGGGTTTCGCGCTTCTCTTTGTCGGTATGCTGCAGTTCCGTATGCGTTTTGTTCATCGTTGAAGCGAAACAATACCTGCGGCGTTATCCAATACCGCATGGCCAGCCGATTCGATTTTCTTCCGTCTTTTTTCTTGTTACTCCACTTATTACTCGTGCTTTTTCACCGTTTCGCGCGATTTGCGGTTTTCACACCACTTATGACATAAACAAATTTCCGATCGAACCGTCACGTTTAAATAATACCAAGTGTTTTTCTGATTGCGCATAGTCAAGCGCTTCGCAGAGATTGTTACACTCTCTAAAACATACCGAAAAACTCGCCAAACGAAAGTAAAAATGAACCGATATATCATAATTATCTGTGGAAATATTTACTCTCGCCTTTTACAAAAAATTTCGCACAAAAATCTTTTTTGTGTGAATAGCAACAAAAACATTTGTTCCATATTACTCGCGTGAGTCGTTACTCCGCGATATTTTTCTGCGCTAAATACGAGCGTAATTAGAACTCGCTACCAATAGGGCAGCAGACATGTGAATGTGATTAAAAGGCGAATCGGATTGAAATGGAAAACTCACCCCTCGCGGGGCAAAGTGACAAGCCCGTACACCTACGGCGAGTCGGTACGGCAAATTGAAACGGGCGGGATTGAGTACCGGCGAGCAAATGTTTAATTTTAATCCGGTTTATTCTCCGAGTTCTGTTCGCTCGCCGTTACAATAGCTACGTTTACGTACGCACGCGTGCGGGTATCCCGACTTTCGTTCCCGCGAATGATAACTAACTTAGCGATAATTAATTAACTCAGACGATCCTTTCTGCTAAAGCAGCTACTAAAAGTGAGCGTATCGTGAGTTTGGCGAAAGTTTGGCGATTACCATAACAGGGTTTCGATCGTCCGGTTACGGTACGTAGGAAGGGCGAAGCGCGCGAGGGAAGCGGAGGAGGAAGCCTCCTCGAAACAAGGAGAAGAATCCTGCTGCCGGAAATGTCTAACTGATGATTCTCCAAATAAGTTCTCTCTTTCTCAGCGACCACTTCCGCTTTTTGTTTTCGAAATAACAAAAGTAGCGCGTTACGACGCTTCGCGCAATACTCCGCTCGTTAACCCTTTGAAGCATGGCCCAGGTAGCAAGCTGACGTTATTTGTCGTCATTTTGACGTCAAAATGACGTCTAATGTCGTCAAAATGACATATTTTGCTACCTGGGCACAATCCCACAATCCCACCTTTTTTCTTCATTTTTAATTATTTAAACTATGTTTTTGATCTTTTCATCCGGATTTTTTGTACTTTTAAGATCTATAAGATGTTAATAAACATATAAAAAATTTGAAGAATCAAATTTTGTTAGTTGTAACAATGCTATAAATAAACAAATTGTGAAAAATTGCATATTTTTCAGAAAAAATGTATTTTACAGTTATCTATAAGTAATATCGTCATAAAACTTGTATACTTTAGGTTTTTGGGGTCGCTGATTACGAATCTGAGGTCAAAATTCAAAAATTCAAAATGGCGGATCTAAAATGGCGAGCCTGAATTGCAAAAATTTAAGCGATTTGCGTGAAATTGGATCTGCCATTTTTAATTTTTCAATTTCTACCTCAGATTCGTAATCAGCAACTCAAAAAATTTATAAGTACTTATAAGTAGGTTGCTTGTAAATTAACAATAAAGAAATATGTGTTCTTCAAAGGGTTAAGGGCGTCTACGGGGCAGAGGGGGGGGAGGCAAGAAGAGCATTTGCACCCCCTGGAATTAGCAAAAAATTAAGTATTTGCTCTCCCTTTGAATAAAGGAAGGGCAAGTTGTGCTTGCCGATCTCTGCCCTAATCCATAGGATTAGGCGTATAATTTTCAACAAAAGGTGTTTCAAATTTCAAATTACAAGTATTCTAATTCTGAAAGTAACATTTTGAATCATGCCCTCCCCTCCTGGAAGAATCCTTCGGGCGCCCTTGCCGCTCGTATTTGAAAACTCTTAGGGAATTATAGCGGCGAATATTCGAATATTCCGGCCGATTCCGTTTGGCCGGGCGTAAATGAGCCGATTTCCTAATTCGGGCACGTTGAAATGGCAGGCTTCCTGAAAACCGGCTCGAAGGGGAGCGCGCAGGGCAATTACGGATTGATGGATCTGGTGGCGGGGCTGCATTGGCTGCGCGAGAATCTCGGGGCATTCGGCGGCGATCCTAAGCGACTGGCGTTGCTGGGCCACGGCACCGGGGCGGCTCTCGCCAATTTTTTAGCCGTCTCCCCTATGGCGAAAGGTAAGGCGTTTAATCGCTTCCCGCGGCTTGCGGCCGATCGGTTGCGCGCGCGCGATTGTCAGTCAGCCCGGTTTTGGTTAACGTGCCGTCGCGCGTCGGTTGCATTTACCGCTGACGCGGCACGTCCGTTTTGCATAGAAGCCGACGGAAAAGCGAGCCGCGAGCGTATTTGTTTATATTTCCTTTTTTCCGACAACGTCCACATGCGGTGTTTTGTTTATTTATCGGTTTGGAGAGATGCGGTTTTTTTCTATATTTTATTTGTTGTTTCTCTATTTTGCGCGTTGCTGCGCTGAAGAAAAATTGATAACATTCCTTTCGCTTATTTGTACGGTAGATGAAATTACGAGACGAAACGCGAAAAACTGCCGTCCTCTTGTAAATCAGATAGTCCTGCTTACGAAGGAAGAAAACTGATTTAATCACGTTTGCTGATTGATGTCGGTACAGACGTCTACAGAACTACATGCTAATTGAAACTGATTTATCGACGGTCTCATTCTCCGGTAAGAAGGGAGGTCCAGTTCGAGGGAGGCTTTTGCGCATCGCGAAATAATAAGAGGCTGATTTCCTGTTTGCGAAATATCGGATTTTCGAATAACGCCGATAAAACGTACTACCGCCCGTGTAATAATTAAAGATTTATCGGACATTCCTCGCATTTTTATTAGCTGTACTGCAATTAGCGGGAGTTCTCCCGACGAATATTCCAGAGCTGATCGGGAGGGTGATTCTGCTCGGGGGTTCGGCCCTCTCGCCATGGGCGGTGCAGCGAGATCCGCTGGCGGTGAAGCGCCGCGTCGCCGAGAAGACCGAGTGTCCCGGTGACGTCGAGGCCGACGATATCGCACCGTGCCTTCGTTTAAAGAGCGTGGAGGAGCTATTGGCGGTGCAGCTGGATCCGCCGAGATTTACTTCCGGATTTGCGCCCTTCGTCGACGGGGCCGTTCTGCCGCCGACAGTCAATCAGGTGAGACGATTCGCTCCGATAATCGATAATCTCGAGACTGGAGAACAGTAACGCGCCGTTTCCACTTGCTTTACGATCCGCTCTGCCTGATTGCTTCGGTTTTACTACGCCGTTAACCGTAATACGCAGTTAATTAATCTTAATTGCGGTTTAATCGATTGTGTTTGTCCGTTCCTCAATCTTGGAATTTGGGGAGAGAGAAACGGGAGGACCAAAGTGAGCCTTGAATAGGGTTACCATAATAAAATTTGCAAAATTAGAACTTATAGGCCAAAAATCCCCGGACACTTCGCTTGCAACCCCGGACGCGTACAAAAATGCGAGTAAGTTGCCAAATTGGTTGTAACAATAAATGAGTAATTATTTTACATCTTGTTTTCAATAGTACTTAGAGTAAAATAAATAAATTAAACATATTTTTAATTTAAAAGAAATTTTATTATTAGGTACTTATCTACTTTATTGTACTTATATCCCACACAGCACAAAACTTAACAGAAATGTTTCAGAAATGTTTCAAAGTTTCAGAAACGTTTCTGAAACATTTCTGAAACTTTGAAACGTTTCTGAAACATTTTTGTGCTGTGTGGGATCTATGTGCTATATTGTCACTGATATTTTTAAAATATCAATAAAACATCAAATAATTAAAATATATTAAAGAACCAAACTATTGGTTTCTATCAGTAAATTAAAATAATTGAATATGATGTGGTTAATTAAATGTAAAAAGTAAAATATTTAGAAATTTCCTTAAACCTTAAATTCCGGACATTCACAATTACTCCGGACACATTCGAAAAATCCCCCCGGACGTCCTAAAAAAGAGGACGGTGTCCGGGGAAAAGAGGACGGATGGCAACTCTAGCCTTGAACCAACTTGAGTCTTGAACCTAGATTAAAGTTTCGTACGTTTATTTTTACATCGACTTCATCAAGAAATTTATCTTGGCGAAAACCGCTATAAATATTATTGTTGGCACTTTTAGCGGTTTTTGTAAGTGACACGATAATGTGTTATCTGTCGCTTCGGGACGTCCGCCGCAGCGTTTCGGCTCGGCGTCGCTTTTGACGTTGAGCCATTTTTCATAAAATTTGCATTTACACCCTCCACCTTTCTCGCGGAGCCTATGCGCGCGCTGTCCCGCGTCCGCCGTTTAAATGCGGATTACGCGCGGAATATCTACCGCGATGTAAATAAATATAACGGTCGGGTGTTAAATAAACATGAGCCACGACGAGCGTTTCATCCGGGCGATTACGGCATTCGCGAATGTTGTAATTGCATACGGATATTAGCCCAATGTCGGCGTCCGGCCGGCGTATTGATTTTGCGCAGGAGCGAACGAGATGACAGGTGAACGATGAATCTGCTAATTGAACGGTCGGCCGACTGACGGATGACGGATCCGAGAACCGTAATAGCTACTTCGTGCATGGTCCATTAACTTATTCGTTGATAGTGTCTCTGGTCGCTCGCGCTCACGTCGCGATATCGTGGCATCGCGTCGGTAAACGCAAAATCGGGAGAGATGCACGAACGTGCGTGTACTATCGCAACCACGATTTACTGCAGAGCAGTCAAGCCTCTCCTTGCCATGTGCCGCCTTCGCTATAAAACGTACGGCGGCTAAGTCAATTTATGCGACGTTAAATAGAAATGAAATTAGAAGCTATAGTTTACGTGACGGAGACGTGCTTGAACGACGGAGATTGAAGACTCGTCTACAATACGCGAAGTAAGCATGGCGTAAGAAGTATGAATGGGAGTAAGAAGTAAGGAGTAAGGAATAAGGATTCATTTTTTAAACATTTGTAGCAAATATTTGGCCAACTGCGCTCTGATTTGCCGAGCGTAAGCGTAAGGGTTGAAGTTGGAGTAAGAAATAAAAATAATTTATTTCTTTTACGCCAGTGATTCTCAACCTGTGGGGCACGACCCACTTGGAGAGTTCGAAGGGGAGGCATGAAAAATGTAGATTGAAACAAAAATCTATTTATTGTAAATTAAAACAAAACGTAATATGCATTCTGAAACATTTAACATAATTACTATGTTAACATCAAATAAAATATAATAAGGAAACGTAAAAATGTGTAAAATCTATGGCACAGCATATACATA
>NJRQ01000030.1:896128-952452 GCA_003063805.1 Aphaenogaster ashmeadi | reverse complement strand
CAGCGATGTAGGGAAAGCGAGGGTGAATAGAGAATATCGAGAATTAAAGTGAATCTTATTCATACGCGCATCGCTCTCTTAAATGTAAAAAAGAAGATCGTCTGATCAGAATTTCCAGCCCACTGCCTCTTCTTCGGGACTAATGCCAATCGTGCCCGGGCCCGGCGCTGAATTTGCGGACTTCGGCGACCGCGATTTGCTCTTTGGTTTGACATCCGAGGAAGCTTGGGTGAATCTCACTGAGGAGGATTTACAGGTAAGTGAGATTCGTAGTCGCGATCACCCAGAAAAAAATACGAAAAACGCAAATTAATTTTATCGAATTTTTTTGTTTTTTGGCTCTTCTGTTTCTTTTAAAAACCGGTTTCCAGATTATCGGTTGTTTCGTAACGTCTCTGTTAGAGGAATAAAAAGCTTCGAACTTTTTAATCTATTTTTCTCTCCGCCGTTATCATACTTTTATTTTTATATCGACTTTATCAAGAAATTTATATTAGAGCGGAAGTAATATCCTGATTAATGACCGGACACTTCACGCATAATATGTAATTGACATCGATTGGATATAGTTTGACAAATTGACGAGCTTTACGTGATTGCATCACAAGCCTGTGCGCTCGCCAATCATTCCGGATATTATTGACTCTCCAATGGTCACGGCCACCGGCCATCGCGCTATAATAGCGTCTGCCTGCTTTACGATCATGATAGAATTAGTATATCCATACGCAGATACATTGGCGGAAACGTCATTCGGTTATTTGTACATGTAAGATCCCCCGGCGATCATCCGCAAATGATTAACGACACAAAATCGGTATCGGGAGATCATTCTACGAACCGCAATAAATTCGTAACGCGGAGGAGCACAACATCTAACGAAACGACACGTTGCGTTTTCGCTTTGTGAAGACGGGCGAAACTCTTACCGATTCGCAGAACGGCCTGAACGAGACGAGGAGGGATCGTATATTGCGCACTTACGTCCGGAACACCTATCGGTACCATTTGCATGAAATCTATTCGACTCTTCGGAACGAGTACACCGATTGGGAGCGGGGCGAGCAGAGTCCCGTGGCGATCTGCGAGGGTCTCTTATCTCTCCTCGGAGACGGCCAAGTCGCCGCGCCGCTCCTCAAGCTGGCCTTACTGCATTCGGCCTCGGAGGGACGGGGCTATTTCCTGCACTTCCAGCCGGGCGAACAACCGAGCCAGAGGGGCGAGGAGGTGCCATTTCTCCTGGGGATACCTCTTCTCCGCGGCGAAGTCACGTCCGCGCTGCTCGCCTTTGGCAACTACACTCCCGCCGACGAGAATCTGTCGAAACTGCTCGTACACTACCTGGCTAACTTCGTGAGACGTGGGTAAGTCCTTGCCGCTTCCCTTTCATTCCCCGCGTCTGGCGATGAAATTAATGTCTGACTACGTCCGTTAAAGACGAAGCAATTTAGAACGAAAATAAAAATGTCACCTCGCAACAGATAGGAGAGTACATTTGCGGATCTTTCACGTTTTTTCGGTCTTAACTGACGAACTTAATTGGCGAACGTTTTCGGGAGTATCGCGCGAAAATTAACGTGCTGTTTAATTAACGCCTTCCTGAATGAAATATGCGATCGTCGTTAATCGGCGACACTACGACGTGAAATAACCGGCGCATGAGCGCGAAAGGGTTAATCGGATAAGTGAACCTCTCTCGTTAATTCACCCGGTTCAAAGTTCTTCGGAACTTAAGCATCGCATACACTTCGATTACTCTCCGTGAGGGGAGCCTGAAGACTGGTAGTGGTAGTAAGGGTAAAGTTACAGCTGCGAGAGGATTTTGGAGCCAAACTCCCGCAAAGGCCGTTAACGCGCTCAGCGAAAGCTCGCAATCTCGAAGTAGAGTAGACTTGTTAGTGGCGAAGACGCGAAGTGATTTTGGCATCTCTAATTGCGGATAGGCGGCTATCTGGATGATTACTCTGTCATCGACACGGCGGAATTTCGCAATGGAATTTTGCCTGTGGTGAATTATCGCACAGAGGCGCGTGAGATTTTCGCTTCGGGTTTCATCAAAATTTAACTTCCAATTTCCAAAGGCATTTTAAACAATTTGCTACAAATAGTAAAATTACAACAATACTCATTTAATTATTTTAAATATATAATGACATTATTATATAATTAATCTATATATAAAATAAACTATATCTAATGTTGTGCGATACTCTTTGATACTAAATTTAATAGTTCAACTTTAACAATCCAACAAAATAGACCAACGCACGAAGCACGAAACAGAATGTCAAGCCTCACAGCAGACTTCCATTTGTCAAAGAATCGCGGTTCGCTCGTTGTTCTAGGGATCCGAACGGCGCAAGTCCCTTGTCCTCGGGATTGGAGAACGGCCTGGCGACGAGTCCGCCATTCTGGGACTCGTACGATTCCATAAACCAGCTGTACTTAGAGGCCGCTCACAGTCCGGAGATGCGATCGCACTACAGAGGCCACAAGATGTCCCTCTGGCTGAATCTACTACCGCAGTTGCACCGGCCGGGCTACGAGATCAACATGCGGCATCATCATCTCGCGGAAAGTCCCAGTCTCTACGAGGGTCCAGTACGCCCGCAGAGCACGGCCGTACCTCTACCGGCACCCCCGTTACCCATGCCATCTCCCACGGAACCCTCCTCGATACTGACTGCGCTGTCGACCACCGAATGTACCCCGAACGCAACCGTCGCGACGACCATCACGCCCACCACCTCGCGAACGTTGCAGATCTCGAACCTGGGCCCGGGTCCCAACAATCTCTTGCGCAAACTTGCGTCCAGCCACTATCAGAGTTACACTACGGCTCTCACGGTCACCATCGCGGTGGGTGTGTTTTTGCTGCTGCTCAACATCCTGATCTTCGCGGGGATCTACCACCAACGCGACCGGAACACGACCGGCGGCGGTCTGTCGGGCGCTTTCAGTAACAAGAAGAAGGAGGAGTTCTTGGAAGCTGGCTGTTCTGGCATGGACACCTCGAGTTCGGGCAAGCAGCGACTGCAGTCTTCCATGAGCTTGATGGACTCGCCATCATCGATGCTGCCACCGCACAAGGCGAAGCTCGTGCAGGAGCTTGAGCTGCAGCTGCAGGAGTTCCAATGCTCGCCGCCGCCCGGTGGCGGCAAGCGGATCCTGGAACCGCCGTCCTACAGCAAGAACCCGTGCATCCAGCGAACCCGCACGCCATCGCCCTGCGTGGATGCCACCATCGCCCAGATGGACGAGGTCAACGACATTAGCGGCCTTCATCATGACAGCGAGGACGATAACGAGGAGCTGCCGGAACCACCACCACCGCCCAAGGCCCCGGCGCCGAATGTCGGTCTCACGTGTCCCGGAATTTTGCGACAGCCCGGGACACCCGGTAGCGCGAAGAAGCGCGTGCAGATTCAAGAGATCTCCGTGTGATAGGGCGCGGGATCCCGGTCTCTCGAGATCTTTGATGTTGGAGGATGCGGTTCGCCGAGAACGAGCGCGCGACAAGGGGACGGCGCCGATCGAGATCAAGTGTAGGCGAGGGGCGCCTTTGAACTTTGATTATCATCGGTGATACACTCTTCCCGAGGCGCAAGAGGCACGCTCTCTTCAGTCACTGTCAAAGCGAATTTCGTTCCTCTTATGAGATTATTGTTTCTCTTGTATTCCGTTTGAGAATAAGTAGCATGTTCTCGCGCTCGCGTGTTCGTTGCGTCGGTTAACTTAACTTTGCGAGGCGAAAACGCGATCATCTTCGCGTTAACACACTTGGCGGTCGTATTAATAAATTCTCTTCTCGAAACCGTTCTTGCTCTTAGAACTTATTACAGACTGCTGAACACTAAAGAAACGCGTTCAAGCTTACGATCCTTGTTGTTCGAGTGATCCTCTTCATGGAATGAATGCCGATGTGTGCGCAGCGTCTCGCAATCGAAGAAAGTGAAACATAATTTTTACTCGCTCCAAAACGGAGTTGTACAGTGCCGTGTGTGCCCACGTACAGGTCAGCAGCGTTGAAGGTGTACTTTATTCCGAGGGCTTTCTTACCGAGCCTTTCGGTTTGTGATCCACGTCGTGTAGCACAATTTGGTGAACGCGCAAACGGGCACGTAAAGAACACATACAGGAGGTTCGTAGTGGTCCCTTTGTATCCGAGACGTGAATCTTCGTCCGTCCATTAGGGACGGCAACGTCTGGCGCTTGAAATTCACGGATCGACCGACCCTTAGTTCATTGACTCTTCAGCCGGGTCCGATCCGGCTGGTCGTTGCGGCGCAGTGTCGCATAAACGGGGGATTGACGTAATCTCAGGAATAAAAAAAGAATGCAAAAGACATCTCGCGGCAGGCATACACGGTGTCCGTCATGGTAACTCGTGGCCCGAATTTTGCCACAACACTAAATGGAATAATCAAGGAATTGGTAGTCTTGGGCTTCGACTTCTAGATTCATAAGACGACGAGAGAACGACTAGCTACTGATATGTATGTTCGTGCGAGAGAACGTGCGTGGGACATAGACGAGAGGGATGAAAGGGTGGAAAGAAAAGGGTAAAAAAAAGAAAAGATGTGGGGAAAGAGTGGGGAAAGGGAAACTCTGTGAGATGCTGGCTTTCGTAAGCGTAATTGGGCGTGTGTGTGCAACCTTGTGCAAGGAATTAGAACATGTTTGACACGAGATAGGGCTAAATGGTTTAATGGCAACGGGAAGTACTTAAGAGTACAGGTGACTCTCCGATACATGTTTCAAAAATCGTCGTTGTGTAACGCGAAATTGCGTTTGCGGGAAGAATTCGATACGCGAAGTTTTAGCGTTCTATTGGCGAAGACTGCATATCTGCGTTATACACTCGAGACATCTTTACGATGTATACATTTGTCAGAAAGTATTGTAGCACGAGTTTTCTTTGACTTTAATAGTCACCCCCGGGAGGGCAGAAAGAGCGGGGGGTAAAGTTGCGTTGTTTCAGAAAGTTATAAATTTGCTACAACTTTTTCATGACCGCTATAAAGAAAAGTGTTTAGGTAAGAGTTCCTATTTTCGACCAATTGGAAATTGGTCCGCGCATAAACACTACGAATTATTGGTAGTACGTCAACTTGATTCCGCATTCGGTTGAAACTAATCTATTCCGTTTATTGCATATCTAAATTTTTATTTGCTTTCATCTATTCGAAGATATCTTTTCTTTTAATGAATTTAAAATTATTATTTGTATTCACACACACACAGACCCTTGACAGTAATGACGGAATTTAGTACAAGTTAAAATTTGTCTCTGAGAGTCACCTGTATATTGTAAATTTTCATGCAATATTGGAAATATGGTAGTTGAAAGGCGAAAAGTATTCGGGTCCATCTTAATTTTTATGTTTTTCTTCGGGGTGCTTAGACATGTCGATCGGCTACTAATACGCGATTAATATTTTGAATCTGATCGGATCTGTTCAATACTATTGACAGGAGCTATTTATGACATCAATGATTAAAATTGTTTACCACAAAATAGTTTAAGATGACAACAAAATGTACATCTGGCTTGTTTTACGGAAGATTAACTCTAAGGGGCGTTTAGGATCAAAATTTATCAAGTCCCAATTCTACGAGATATACTTTAAGGACATTAGATATTGTTGCCAAATTCCCCCGAGGAAATTGTTGTTAAAATATGAGTCGGACATTTTTTGTATGTAAAATAAAATATATACGAACTCTTCGGAGGCTAGGCAAGTTTTGATCTTGGTTCGTCTCGTCACGCAACGGAACGCACAACGCTCTTCGACGAAATGTAATTGGAAAGGCGGCAAGAATTGAATCTTGACTTGACAGTCCCAAGAAACGAGATCGTCGCAAGAGTATCAAAGTAGAGAGATGGGCGAGCCGCTGTCGTAAGCACCCCTTACGACCGTAAGACTTTTCGGGTAAATGAGAAAGAGAAACCGCGCGAGGGGCCACCGTAAGTAACTTAACTCCTAATTAACCTAGTCACGGAGGAACTTGCCATAATTGATTCGATTGCACTCGCGTGTGTTATCGTCTGCCGGCAGGATGCTGACGATGTTAAGGTATATCGCCAAAAATTTGGGAAGGGGGGTGGGGGGTGAGTTTCGCGCTATACAAAATTAGGGAGCTGTTCGATCGATCCGCGAAACGCTGGGGTAATAAACAGTCGTTCGTCGAATTTGGATACGATCGTCAAATTAGCTTCATTTGCATTATAACTAACGCGGAGGGGGCCTCATTGTCATTTGCACGGCTAAGATTGAGCCCCGTGAGAGCTCTTTGCTGTCACCGTTCCTTTCGTTTGCAGATTCTTCAGTCAATTAGAAATCGGCTTCTTTTCTCGACAGGAGATTTAACCCTTTACAACGTTACTTAGTTTGGAAGTTACATATTCATATATCTATATATTTTAAGTCTTTTTTCGTTTGTTTACCACTCTGCATTATTGTAAACTTCCATATATTCGATAAATACATTACATATATATAAGTTTTGTACACTATTATCCATTATGACTACAGAGTTACAGATTTGATCTTTTATCACGGAATATTTATAAATTAAAATTCAATGATTAATTTTTTATATTCTGCGATGTTTCCCATTTATCGATTGTGCAATTGTTTTTTTAGAAGCAAAAAGATATCCCGTTATAGAAGGTTAAATCATTCTTTAGTTAGAAACGATTGAAAGTGAATGATTTTTGACGAACCGAGACGCTAATTCGCAAAATTGTTAATAACGCAGTAAACTTTATTTTTCGTTTAGAAAATTGTAAAATGAATCCGAAGAGGTTCAGTTAAGATCTTTTTCACGAAAAAGAATTGACTGCGGTTTAATTAGAGGATCCGCAGATGAAAGAAATGGCAGTACTTGCATGACAGTGGGTACACATACAGAATTAAAGAAGGACACTATGGACATAACATAGATAGCCGAGGGCAAACTGATATGCTGCCACAATCTATCTTGTGTCTATAGAAAGCGCACAGACACAAAAGACACACCCATACGTATATACAACTATCAATGTTTGGAATGTTGGGATTTGTTTAAATAAATACTTAAAGATTCAAAGCGTAACTCTCTGATGGCGTTCTAATTTTGCGTGTGTCCCATGCCTTCCCTATCGCCTCCTTAACTTTACAAGCTGAACAAAATTGCATGTGTCATTTTTATTATTGCAGTAATTAAACGCAATAAACGTATAAACAACATCGCATTGGCTAACTCGAAGTTCCGTTCTTTATCCAGGATGGTCCAGATCGGAAAAAATAGCAATGCACTTGTAATATCATCTTTAGAAATTTTCTGTAAATTTTTTTATTTGTCAAACGTACCATCATTCGAGAAAGATTATAAAATACTGCAAGCATATTAAACAGATGAGCGCGCGCGCGCATCTCGACGCAGTTCTTGAGCAGAGTGCCAATAGTAGACTAGACCAACCCCTAGAGAGGAAGAGAAAGCCACAGAGAGAGAGAGAGAGAGAGAGAGAGAATGGAGGAGAGACAAGGAGGGAGAAAGGGAGGCATGAAGAAGCGGACGTGAAACAAAGTAGGAAGATCGGGGATTAGAGTGCTCAAATGCCTACCACCCCTTTCTCACGCCTGGCGCACTCGTATTGACGTCTCGCGGTTTTCTTCCTTCCGCGCGCGGGAGGGTGGCCGAGAGGGTGGCTCGAGATTTAATAGGGTGCTTTCCGCCTCTCGTGAAGCCGCGCAACGAGATCCGCCGCGGGCTGAAGTATAATTAGTCATGCTATACAATACCACTGGCATAGATCGAGTGCATAACTATACTTACATGTATGTATATGTGCATGCACTCGCCGCACCCTGTGTGTGCGTGCGTGTGTGTGTGTGTGTGTGTGTACAAGCGCAACCGGTGCTTGGCTCGTCGGTGACGTACGGGGATGTTTGGTAATTGTTGAAAAGTCGACAGTATCGCTCCTCGCGATACGGCGAGACATGAGGAATACCTCGGATCAATCCCGCGAAACGGAGCGGAGAAGAACTTCGGCGGACGTCTAAGTTTTATTAAATCACGCGTTTCCATTTACAAGTAATGAATAACAATTTAATCTCCTTTTGATAAAGGAGACCCGTGAAAAAGCGATCGCATTTATTTTATCACCGTATACCGTATGTCAAGGGTTTAACGGCGCGTAGTCGTGTTAAATGCAATTTTGGTGAAAAATGGATCAAGTGCACGTTGTGGGTCTGTATAACTTTTGCCGTTATAGCAAGTGGCAGCTTGATATTGATATTGATATTGATATTGATATCAATATTGATGTTGGCACCTGCACATGACACGGCAATTCACGTTTATATGATCTATTAATAATGATCTCGATCTCCGAAATTGGTCCCCTGGAAAATTCAGTGGATTGCGCTCTTCAGCATTAAAACAATATTGCGATTACGCAATTTTGAATCGAGAAATTACTCGCCTGTTCCTTAGACGGACGACCTTACTTTTAACATTACGGATTATGCTTCGCCGAGGAAAAATTTTCCGTAACAAGATTTAACCGGCTCGTTTGTCGCAATTTTTTGATGGAGAAGCGAACGTTTTTATCATCAACTCAAATTGGTATGGATACAGCAAACGTGCAGGTTGTCTTAATCGGTTTAGCTATTTGATCGTTACAGCTGACACGTACACCAGTGCACGCGACCTTTTGCATTTTTTTTTTGCCAAACGCGATGATCCGCGAGGATTTTTTTTTCCATGCAGTTTCAGAGATAGCGTAAGCTCGTTACACTTTCCACGGTGCGCGCGGATCGCGTTCCCTTCGCCCGCGTTTAAAACGAAGGAATAAATACATCTTTCCCCCTATAAAGCGGCAAAGTAACGTGATCTTTAGTTTAACGAGCGTTGCGCTATCTCGCCGGTCCGGCATCAATGGGATCGCGTGGGTAATACGATTAAATCATTCCGGCCAGCGGGGGTCGGCGGGGAAATCGTTAAAGAGCACAAAATAATCGGGACGCGCGTGGAAGAAGACGAGCGGCCGTCCAGCACGACACGCGTATTGGAGCGGAAGGGGGCATCGCGGGACGGCTAGATTCTCGTTTCCCGCGGGCGAATGTGGGTTATCGCGGTTTATAGACGTCGGGACGGCGCTAATTAATAATCCGATGCTATTTTTACGCGGCCGTTGCGACTAAATGGCAGCCGCGAGTTAGTCCCGGTTGAAGGAAAATCGATATAGGGTCGTGATGCGGTGGACGTTACGCGTGAAAGCGGCGCGGGTAGACGGAGGCGTTAAAACGCGGTGTCCGTTTACTTCCTGCCGCGGGGAGAGCGGCGGAGCATCGGCGAGAGGACCGCACAAACCCCGGCCTCGGTCGGGGAAACTTACTTTTAATAACGAAAGTAAAACACGAAACTGACGCGGGAGCGGGCGCGACGTGGACGCGGTATACGTGCCGATTGACTTTCCAACGGATCCCATTGAATTGGATCAACCTTCCCTCTGTCGAGGGAGACGAAATAAAACGACGATGTAGAACAAAGGCACTGTGTTTCAGAAATGAAAGACCCCGAAGCTCCACGTTTGTGCTGCGACCCTTCTTTAATTTTGAGCCGCGGAGTGTGTGAATTTAATTGTCCCAGTTACCTTCTTCTTCTACGACTCGACGTAATACTTTACATGCAGATATTCCCATTTTACGCCCTCTTGTTTGCCTTTCTCTCAGATCTTTGTACATTAATGCAGTCACCGCTGTCTATATTCGCTCAGAAATACTACCCGATGTCGTCGGTGGACCTGCTCCGTCGATGGGCGGGGTGGTAGGGGGAGGGGGTTGGCGGAAGGGGGTGGGTGGCGGTGAGGGCACGTTTTGCAGATGAAATACAGTGCCGCGCGATAAATGGGTGCTGACACGATGCTTCACTGCAGAGACGTGCCCTTTTACTGTGAACCTAGCTTTATTCCTCGCCGTGCTTTAAGCGACTCTGTATAGGTCATGTTGCCTCGGAAGTCGCTTTTGTTTGCACCTTGACACCCGACCGGTTGTCAACGTCAGTAACCTTTTTCCATTCTTTAAGAAATCGATAGGGGGACTATAAGCTCTCGCTCTTAACATTCGCCGTTATATAAGCCGTAATTCACGCTACGGCGAGTCAGTCGTTCACTCGCGATGGTGCCAGGTGGACTTGAACTCGTAACTGTCTTGCGAAGTGCACGTTCAGCGTTTTACCGGTCCTGTAATTCCAATAACGGCGATCGGGGAATTACCGGACACGTGGGACGTTTGAAGCGCACAGAGCCTACCGGCCAATTGGACATCCAGTCGTAAGTTTAAAGCTTTTGAAACGACGGAATTCAGCGAAGTGCCGTTGAGACGTTGACAGCGAAATCGCGCAGGTGACCGTGGCTTTGACGGCTCGATCTATCCCACGAAGGTGCGTAATAGCGGTATTTATTATTTGTATCTTATCTATCGTATGTTGAGCGGCGTGGCTGTTCTCAACTGGTGAACATATTACGCAGGTCGAAGAAATTTTAATATTTTATTAGACCGTGTATGAGCGCCGTTCGCGCTGGGCGGAATAGCATGGCACAAGTCAGTGAAAATAAAAGTTCGACATTCCGTGGGGACGGCATAAAATGTTGAACTGTTTACTTTATAGAATCGTAAAAACGCTATCGTGGCCGAGTGATTGAATTCCACGCCGGATGCCATCGCAAGCATTTCCGTTTCCCAAAATGAGAGAAATAATTTGTACTGCTGCTTCGCCAAAGGCAAATCTCAAGTTTTATTCCAAGTTTTGTAAAGATATAAGGTATTAGCTAGTTTCATCTCGATATCTTTACTTACTATTATTTTCAAAATGGTTTTAAAACGGCAACTGTCTTCTTTCTTCAAGATTCGTAAATTACGATGAGTAAAAAAAACAATATAAATTAACTTTTATATAAAACAATTTAATTGAGCGTATTATTATTTTGTTATTATTTTAAATAGAGGAACTTTTTTTGTGTAAAGGGAATATTTTATATCAATTCAAGTATAAAACTTTTGATTAAAATATTCCAATTAAAATATTACAGAACATTTGAAATATAATATAATTATAAATATGATATTCGAAGCTGTCTAAGCTGGATCCTGCAGAGATTCTGTATTATTCATAACATCAATAGAATGCTAATTCTATTCTTCTGTATGAATGTCAAAAGGGAATATATTTTACATCAATTTATACAACTTTTGATTAAAATATTTCGATTAAAGTACTACAGAACATTTGAAATATATGCTATCCAAAGTTGTCCAAGCTGGATCCTGCAGAGATTCTGTATTATTCATTAAATCAATTGAATGCTAATTCTATTCGAACGTAATTGCATCCATTCATATCGATCTGCAAAGGTATGGACTAGTGGTTCGCCAGCTATGTCTGCACATATAATTCCACCTAATTAACCCTTGTGAGTGAGCGCATTGGTCAACTAGGGCTTCAAGGGTGCCTTTTTTTGCCGATTCATACATTGTTAAGTATTATAGATCTATACACTCAGCACGTGCCACACGTTCGGGTTATATAGTAGAGCAGTACGTCACGCGTTGAAAAAGCTTCATAAATCCACACCGACATAAATGTGAAATGAAGCGGATACGTTTGATAATGCAAACCGCAAGAACAATCCTTATGCCTTCGCGAGAATCAGGTTTGAAGATACGAGCTACACGGATCCTACAATTAAACGGATCGCAGGTCCACCGGGACCCAACGCAACTGCGAGGCGTTGATACTCGAAGTATATACCCCGACGAAGTATATATCCGTTTCGTCCAGATTAGCGTTTCGACTATTCAATTATCCGAATTTCACCGCGCGCAGCGTCGCATCTTCTCCGAAGATTGGAATATTTCGGGCGCACCTGGGATTCGCACCGCAGTCCCGCGGGTCGCGGTCGCAAGTGGTGGCGGAAGCGCTGCCAGACGCAATTACGCGTCCGCGATGCGTCGTAAAGGCCGAGCACGCGAAGACGGGGGCACCGACGAGTGTTCCGCGCGCCCGTCGAAAAAAATCTCAGCTGCATTTAAGTCAATGTTATCCCCTCTTTCTCCTCCTCCATCCTCCTCCACCGTGCGTGCCGTGCGACACATCGCGGCCTCGCGCCTCCTTCCTGCGCGCGAGTCAGAAGTCGCGATAACGAGGGCTAATTGAACGCGGCGGAGACCACGCTCGCGCGTGGACTTACGCGACGGACAACATAAACGAGACTCGGCTCGATCGTCACGCAAGAGAATTTTCGCCAGTTTCAGATTCGTCGTTTTACATTTTTCGCGAATTCGCTTGTTTGAGGTCCTAATTAGAAAAATTGTTCAAAAATTAATCCGGTCCGTCTGTCATCCGTCCGTTGTTTTCCGCGCTGGTTTTGCTGCAACGAATAAAAAAAAGCACGATTAACGGAGGCGAATTAATTTTGCTCGGAAAAATTTTTTAATTTCTCGAGATCGCATATTGCGCGGGATGGAGGAAGGCGTGCGTTCCCTTCAAAGCTTTCAGAAATTATTAAGTTTAAGCTTTGAGAGAGGTAACATCTGCTCCGATGGAGAGAGAGAGAGAGATAATTGGTAACTTCGTGAATCCTCGTCTTTTCGGCATGATTCTCCACGAGGCGCGGTATTTGCGAGCGAGGTGCGCATAGGTTGTACAAAATTTATGCGAGCGGGAAACAGTTCTACCCAGTGACAATTTTCGCAACTGCCATAACAAGAGCTAATAATCGACGCTAGTCATTAGCGGAAATCCGTCACAGCGCAATCCTGGGGAACGTAATCCGCTCCGGCGATTATCAGCGTGTCGCGATTACGTTCGCTACAATGCCGTACTAATTAATTTATCGTATAACGCGCTTGAGAAACGCGTTCGACCGAGTCTAGGAAAAACACGGCTGATACTCTGAATACAAATAAGTAATTGGAGAAGCGCAGACAATGTTAAAATAAAACGTCTGACTGTTCAATTTAATTTTTCTCAATCTTCTTATCTTTCTAATTCAATTTTCTAATACAATTTTCTAATTCAATCTAAATTAAGTAACTTATCTTAAAACGCCCCTATTTTTCTCGAAAGCACTTTAATTGCGAGCGCAGAAAACTTCTTCGTAAGATTCCCCGAAAATCTTGGACCGCAAATCGAAATATATCTTTTTTCATTTTCGGTCGACTTTTCGTACTTACGACAGCATGAACGCAACCTGTCGCGTCACGCGGTTATTTTGTAGGAGGCAATGAAAAAAGAAAACGTTTCAGTTCGTTCCGTTTCTCTCTCGTAGCAGCAGATGCAGAAAATTGAAACGCATTAAAATGCATTACGAATCCGTGGCGCTGTAATGTGACGTGATTTCGTGAAAGCACCAGTAAACATGTTCGAGACCAGTTGCAATCCCTCGTATTATGGGAATTGTAATTTCTTTTTATCGTAAATACAAAATAATAGGCTGCAGGAGTGCAGTGCGACAAAACTTCGAGTGACTTCAACAGAAATGGTGATTTTGATTTTAAACAAAGGGGTCAATGATTAAATTTACCTTCAGAAAAATCATTACGTATTTACGAACTTGACGAATTTGATTTACGAATTACGCAATTGATTTGATATTAAGTTCCACGAGTTTTTTGTTTAATAGGGTTGCTTATGAACAAATTTTCGGTAGTCCGATGGGATCTCCACTCTCTCCTATCTTGGCGAATATTGTTATGGAGGACTTGGAGACACAATGCCTATCTACTCTTGATTTTGTGGTTCCCTGCTTTTATAGATATGTTGACGATATTTTTGTAATCATTCCGAGAACGAAATTCTTAGATATTGTAGATGTTTTTAATAATTACCACCCTCGACTTTTCTTTACGTATGAAATGGAAGAAAATATAGAGAGTAATACACTCGCGACAAACTGGTATCGGAAACCTACCTTTTCGGGTCGGTATATTAATTATTTTTCCAACCATCCTTTAAAATATAAAATTAACACTGTCATAAACCTTACAGACCATGCCATTTTACTGTCAAACAAACGGTTTCATAAGTCCAATATCAGCATAGTGGTGGATATTCTCTCTAACAACTGCTTTCCTAAAAATCTAATTAAGAAATATGTGAACAGTCGCATAAAAGAATTAAAACATCGTACAGTTGATAATGCTAATATGAGCGCGACATGCGAGAATGGGGGGAAAAAACATTTCATAACCATCCTATATAATAAAGGATTTATTGAAGATTTATGTCGCATTCTAAGGGAATACAAATTTGACACTCTATATACTGTCCCGAAAAAACTTGACGTTGAAAGAAAGGGGAAGGACAGATTGATTGACTCTAGACAGACGCATATTGTTTATAAAATTAACTGTTTGATTTTTATTTTTATTATTATTTTATTTTATTAATTATTGTTAATATTTAGTTTTAACTGTTAATTTGTATAATAGTTAACTGTTAATATTTAATTTTAACGATTAATATTTAATTTTAACTGTTTGAGAGAATTGTGACGCGATTTACATAGGACAAACAAAGAGACATTTGGAGACTAGAATAAAAGAACATCAACGTAATATTAAGGGACCGGCCAATAATTTATTCGGTGATTACGAATCATCATTTATTAAATGAGCATGAGTTCAATTGGTCTAGGCCTGATATTACACAAAGAAAAACAATTACGAAAGAGGGAAATTGCAGAAATGTTTTTTATAAAGAGATCTAACAACACTATTAATTTACAAAAGGACACTGAGAATCTAAATGTAATTTATGACAGTTTAATCATCAGCAAATAGTTCCTGTCTCTTTGCTTATTGACAATTTTAATTTGTGTTTTGTCCTTTTCTCCTTGTTCTCATAAAACGATTTTATTCGAGTGCTAAATGTAACGCTGCAGCTGTATAGACGTGCTTTGAAACACGTGCTCTACCGTCCAATGATGCACCAGGTTAAATGTATATATCGAAGTATTAACTGTAAGTTTATATTCTCTTCTCCGTTTCTAACTTTGTATACTTGTCGTTCATTCTGTACCTATTTAACCCTAGAAGGCAAAACTGAATTTGCTGAGCTTCAAAGGCAAAATGGGGTGGTACGGCTTCTCGGGGGTCTCAATCCTTTCTATCAGCAGTAAATTAATAGTTAAATAATGCATTTTTTCGTTTTTTAATGAGGAAAACGATGATGTATATAACATGTTGTTTTTTTAATTATGGTATGGGTCCCCTAGGTAGCAAAAGTAGGAAGCGCAACCAGTAGATGAATAATATTTTTAAATTTTTCGTGCACGATAAAGTAAACAAAGACTCTACTCGTTTCTCTACTTCGTGTGTATACGACAAAGTTTCTTTAATTCTTCTATACGATAAGTGTATCAATAATTTCCCTCTCAAAGTACACTACATGCATCCTACAGTATACGACTTTTTAGAGTTTCATATTTTTATTTCGATTAGGAATATATAAATTCGATAGCCGTATGTAAAGGTTGGCTACATTTTTACTAATATAAGGTAACTAATGCAATCGAGGAAATAGTGTTTGGACCTAATTAAGATACTGTAAGAGCAAACATCAAAGCTTTCTCATCAAAGATCTTTTTTACTTTGTTACTGTTGATTACTACTTGCTAGCACTGAGGAAGGGAGATCGATTGTAGCATTCTCAGTTGCTGGAATGTGGAATGCTTGTTGCATTCTTCTATGTTACCTGGGTCCGGATCCGAAAGTGTATCTGGCTACTTCAGAAGCATAGTTCGAATTTCGTTTGAGGTGACGAGGAACCTCACATTTGCCTTCTAGGGTTAATTTGCAGATTTGATATCATTTTTAACACTTGAAAAGGACCACAATCCGTATGGTCGAAACGTCGAGTAATAAATAGATTATGTTACTTGCCAGTTGTATCGTCTTGTAATTTATTAAATGTTAATTATATACTGGCGATTTGTAAAATAGTTTTTTGGGTATTTACAAATGTTTATTTTATTTGAAATTTCTAGTGACTTCAACAGAAATAGTGAATTTTGACTTAAAACGAAGGGATCGATGATTAAATTTAACTTGAGAAAAATTATTACGTATTTATGAATGTTTATTTTATTTGAAATGCCTTTATATATATAGACATTTTCATTATACATCGTATTTTACGGTAGCAGTTTAATATTTAAACGCGCAGATGCGAACCGACCGGCATTCGAGACGAAGGAACGCGCAATTCTTTTCTGTCCTTCCATCCGGCATTCGTCTCTATCGCCAAGATGTTTATGTATGGGTACAACGGTGCAGCAGCTGCACCTTGAATTACTTACCTAGATTCTGGTCGTGTTATCGACGCCGCGTCGTACTCTTTTTACCGCGCGATATAGTTTTCGCAAAAAATAATTCCGTCCATCCGTAAATACATCGAAACTGCGACTGCAGACAATCCGCCGCGCATGAATAATGCAAAGGACGATTATTCATACTCCCGGTGCATATTTAACGTACGGTTAGCGATGATTTTAGTTGAGTAAATTTGTCGAAATTTGGTACACTTAAAGTTTCGCGGATGCCTCTAAACGTAGACCCCGCTATTTGACTTGCGTGTTATTTGCGTAACATGAGGATAGCGTTTAATATAAACATGGAAAGGAGAATCAAAGGATAAATCCGTAAAGGGTAAAGCGCTGAATTTATGCCGAGAGTACGTGCCGAAGCTTACGAATGAAGAAGACGAGGGAAAAAGGGTAACTTCCTCCGCCTGTTGTGCCGCACCAATGAATGCATGCGGCACATAATAACGGGGACGGCGGAAACCTCGCGCCGCACTTCGGACACGATAAACGCTAAAACGTCGCGCGTATTCGATGCAAACTAACCGCGCGGCCATTATAATTTCCATTTCAGTTATGGCAATTTCCATCTCTCGGACATGCATCCGCAATTCGCTGGGGGATGGCGGGCTCGCTCGGGGGCTCTATCGTATCCGAAAGACGCCCTCGCAAAAGATGTTTAACGTCGGCGCGGATAGATAGTCACTTGAACCTCCGCCACCGCGCCGGCAAGAAAACGGCACTGTATTGATGTACGAGTCCATTCAAAAAGGGGAACAGAGGAGGGTTTTTCGCTCGCTCTTACAGGTTGCCAATATTATCCGAATCACTGCAAAAACCGCGACATTTGACCGTCATATCGGCGTTGCCGGGGAACGTAAAAAGCTGCACGAAGATCGAAAGTGGGACGAGCGATAATCAGCGCGGTGGCCCCCGATAAAAACTCCCCGCAATGTAAGAAAGATGGGAGCCGGGGTTGTGTAAAAATATATTTTGATGTATCGGAAAAAGGAGGAGGCCGCGCGATGCCGATTGCGCAATCTCTCTCTGCTTCTCTTCTCCTTCCCCGCCCCCCTCGCCACCCCCCGCCCGTCTCTTTTTCCGTTGCTTTATATAAAGCTAAAATGAATCGCCTCTCGATTATTACGAGTTGGAGTAACTGCTGTCGGAAGCGTAACGATTTTCCATTTACTTCTTCCATTTATTTCTTCGTGCCGAGGAAATAACAGTTTGTGATAAAAAATATATATATTTTGTCATACTCGTCAAAGGCGAAGGTGTAATTATCGTAAGAAAGCGACCCTGTTTCATAACTTCTTTTACACGTCGCCCGCACGCGATAAAATAATAAAACATCTCGCTCGCGATATTATCCCAAGGAGAACAGAAAAGTCAAATTAATATCAATTTGACATTGTATTGACCAAATTTATGTCATTTTTTTTATTATGATTGAAATCTCGATCTAAAAATCGAAAAGACATAATAAAAAAGGAGTCGATATAAAGTCATTTTTAAGTCATCTGAGATCGAAATTTCACTCATGACCAAAAAATGACATAATTTGGTCAATATGATGTCAAATTGACATTCTTTTCTGTTCTCCTTTCCAAAAAACACATTGCAGTCAAAATGACATCATTTTGACGTCATAATTTCATCATGGCAGAAAAAGTTAACGTGATGATTTTTGGTTACCAAATTTGACACTTTATTGACGTCAAGAAAATATCCTATTATCCAGATAGACAAAAAGAAATCTTTTAGATTTCTAATAATAGTTATATAATTGTACTTTCAAAGTAACATCTCTTTACTCTCATCTTGGAATCCACTTTTGGGGATCTCTCCTTCAGAGAATCATATTATTAGAACACGAGTGAATAACCTTATAATACTGCGTCTTTTAGTCTATTTCTGTGTGGTTTTTACTTACGAAAAAATAGATTCCACCAAGTAGAACAGAAAATCATAATGACGTCAAAATGACGTCAAAATGATGCTAAAATGACGCCAATAATTTTGAAGTCATTTTGACGTCATAATGACTTTCTGTTCTTCCTGGGTACACATTTACGAATAACAATTATGAGAATTTTTTCACCACTTCCAGAAAACTTTCACACTGAATTTGTGAGGCCAGCGCAAAGTCATCTTTTCGTCATTGTTGTCGATATGCTGGAATCAATTTTTCGTCATACGGAAAATGCGTGACCATTTCGAATCAAAATAAAGTCATTTTGACTTTCTATTGACTTTCGTATGTTCCTTGGGTTGGGATGGTAAGAGTTTCGCTTTGCGAAACGGTAATCGGAACGGGAGCGTCTCGAGGTACATATTTTCATTGTTTAGCGGATGGAAGTAAATAGATAGCGGCGTGACGTACAATTTCTCTTCGTTTCTGCCGCCGAATTATTACAGGGGCACAGGGTGCAGCTGCGCAATGAACCGCCTATCCGGCGTGTCGCCGAAACCACTATACTTTCCGTCGTCGTCTGGCAGCCTTTTATCTCCGGGTGATATATGAGGGCGAATAGGGCTTCTCTCCGCGCGTCGGACATTGTGCGCTGGGCCATGTCGCAGAATGCGTTGTAGTACCCCGTGTTGCCCTGGGGCTTTTAAGCTAATTTGACGCAGCGCGTACCGCGCGGTCATTCTCCGCGCGCAACTCGTCTTCGTCGCGTCCTCACATTTGGTTCGTGCCTTGTCGTTACCTTCCCCATTCTTTTCGCGAAACAGGAGGTCGACGAGCAAAAGAAAAAAAGAGAGCGAAATTATACGCAACGTAAATAAACAAATTTGCATTTTATCGCCTGGAAGAGGAAGGCAGAGCCGGATTAGCTAAACAAACTCGGATAATTTGACGTTTAACGTTTAAACGTCAGATTATCCGAGTTTGTTTAGCTGATACACAGCAAATCCGGCTCTATTTTTAGCATTGTAGCAATTATTTAAGATGATTAGACGGATAATCTGATCATCTTAAATAACTGCTAAAATGCTAAAATTATTAGGGGCTGTATATAAGTAAACAAGTTATGCGTTAACCCTTTGAAGCATGGTGGGATGTCACAATCCCATCTTTTTTTTCTTCATTTTAATTATTTAAACTATGTTTTTGATCTATTCATCCGGATTTTTTGTACTTTTAAGATCTATAAGATGTTATATAACAAACATATAAAAAATGTGAAAAATCAAATTTTGTTAATCAAATTTGGTGTGTAATTTCTTTACAGTTTTTCGGGGAAGGGGGATCTTATAGATGCTTGTTAGCATCAAAACTATTAAATTACTGTCAATTTAACATGTGAATTAATTCCGGCTTTATGCGGCGCGCAGTTCGCATGAACAGGGAATTCACAAAAATTATTATTACGCACCAAGATCCGCGGTTGACGGACATTTGGCCTATTCTCATTTATATTTGACAATTTCGTCGGTCCTAATCTTATTATTATTCAAATTTTGTTAGTTGTAACAATGCTATAAATAAACAAATTGTGAAAAATTGCATATTTTTCAGAAAAAATGTATTTTACAGTGATCTATAAGTAATATCATCATAAAATTTGCATACTTTAGGTTTTTGGGGTCGCTGATTACGAATCTGAGGTCGAAATTGAGGTAAGAAACGTAAAAATATCTACTTTTTTATGTAAATGGATTCATTCTTTTAAATTTTGGACCGTCATTTTGAATTTTTAAATTTCGACCTCAGATTCGTAATCAGCAACCCAAAAAACCTATAAGTACATACATAAGTTGCCTGTAAATTAACAATAAAGAAAAATGTGTGCTTTAAAGGGTTAAAGGCGTCACGGCACGAGAGACCCCGGGTTGTTTTACAAAATGCCCTTTTCAGGATGACGGTAAGAGGAGCGACGCACTCGCGTCGCAGTTTAGGACCGTAACAAATTTAAATCCGGCGAAATCTGGCGATTTGTCGTCCGGCGAGGATTCTTTAAAACATGCTCGGCGATATGCACCTCGCACACGTTCCGGGGTCAGAGCGAGCGGACGGGCGGACGGACGGTCGATGGCGGAGCGGAGAGATAGATCGGTGCGACTGTAGAGACCCGGAGAGACGGAGAAGAGGGATATTTGCAATTCCAATCCCATCTTCGACCTCGTCTCTCGCGGCAACCTCCACCTCCATCCCTCCCCCCCCTTCCCCGCGCGCTCTTCCGAGGGACGTAGACGTTTCTCGCGTGACTTCGCCGGCCGCGGAATGTCCAACGGCGAACGGACGCAAAAGCGACGCCGCGCCGGATCGCGATATGCTCGTACGAAACGCACACCGCGGATTTTTCGCGATTTTCTCCGCGCGGCCAAATGAAAAAGCTATGCGAGGCACGAGCGCTTTTAATTCCCCGTTCCCGAATTTTTCATAGTTTGCCCAGGGTAATTGAAACATTGAATATCTCTTCACTTTAATTAGCCGTACCGCCGACAAATGGCATGAGAAAATGCGTTGTATTACTCCAAAAAAGTGCGTGTACGCAGGGCGCACACCCCTCAAACGTTTATTAAAATACTTGAAAACGAGATTTTGTTCCACTATTACCTGGGAAATTAATTATATGGCATATCTCTAATATAATAATTCCTAATGTGTTTTATAACCCAAGGAGAACAGAAAAGTCAAAATAATGTCAATTTGACATCATATTGACCAAATTTATGTCATTTTTTGGTCATGATTGAAATCTCGATCTCAGATGACTTAAAAATGACTTTATATTGACTCCTTCTTTATTATATCTTTTTGATTTTAAAAATCGAGATTTCAACATGACCAAAAAATGACATAGTTTGGTCAATATGATGTCAAATTGACATTATTTTGACTTTTTTGTTCTCCTTGGGAAGTATTTTAGAAATTTGCGCAGTTGCCGTTTGAAAACCAAAAGCCTTCAAGCACTTTTATCGTAGTTGTTAAATAAGGCTAATGTAACGTAATTTTACTTACGGGATTCACTCGCGAGAATCCCTCGAGAGACCAGATATAAACCTATTCACGCTATCGGTTAAATAGTATTGCAGATTACGAGACGAGAGCATTATCTACACACACGAGAGACGCATGGAGCCGTATAAGAACGCTGCGTTAACGAGGGACGACAATGCTCGACTTCCGCAAGCGTGTCCGAGAAGCGTACGATTTCATCATTAGTAGAAATTTGATTCATGACGTGTCAACGGAGCTTGGAGGAAGGTGAATTTATTTTGCCCATTTACAATGAAAAGATATGCGCTTTCGACAAACAAGTCAGCACATCGTGAATATTATTATTCCATCTCCATCCGCACCCATTTCTCATGATGCAAGAAGATGTATGTAACATCTAAAAATATAAAATATATAAATGTTTTGCATAAAGTATTGTATTACGTGTTACGTTGCAGCAGTATAAGAAATGATAATCCGCTGTAAAAAATGGATCGTAAAAGCTTCCCTGAATTTTCAGATTCGTCGAATATTCAGGATTTCTATTCTCTTTATTTTTGAAAGTTAAGTACCTCGCTAGGATCTGTAAATTTTCGCCTCTTAAACGATTTTATGATTCCCTGCCCGTTCGTTCCTTTTTCTTCATTAAACCTGATTGTGATGTCTTGTTAACGACGGAACTTCGTCAATAAATACAAGCATGGGGGGGCCAGCTATAAATTCTTCCTGTTTTCTGCACGCGTATTCCACAGCCAACCATCTCCTCAGCATATTTCATTTCCTTCTCCGTCTACGGACACGGACTCCTCCTTCCTCCTGTATTCTCCTGTCTACCAGCGGAGAAATAAATTAAAATAGAAATTTGCAATTTCCTGCGCTTTAAGAGTTCAATTCTATTCACCCGACTTTCGCTGATTCAATTCGCCAGTTTTTAATGTAAAATTAAACTTCATAAATTTGCAGAGCTCTTAACTAGTAAAAGTAAGGCGGAATAATAGCGTTCGCCTCTCAGAGCAGATTACTGAAATACTTGTCGTTTACACAATCAGTTAAAACTCATGATACGTAATATTATGTTAATACCTTCAAAATGTATAAAGCAAAATCTCTTGCTTTACGAGATACGGGATTTCGTTATTTCGGTCTTTGCACACTGAGAGAAAAATTTACTAAATTTCAATAAATGTTTTCTCCAATAGTACTAATAAAGTATTCTTTTGAATTCAGTAAATATTTTATTAGGTTTAGAAAATTTGTTTTCAATTGGATGAATATTTTTTTCATTCGAAAAATATTAATTGAATTTAAAAAAAACTATATAAGGACTATTGGAGAAAACATTTATTGAAATTTAGTCAATTTTTCTCTCAGTGCATCCACTGCGGCTGGAGTTTTACATAACGACGCCGTTGCCCGGAAGTTCATTTTATCAGTCCGAATTGGAGACGTCCATAAATTCAATTCCGATGGATGGACTTCTAAATGGAGTTACGTATAATCGTACACCCAAACAAGCTATAACGAAGCGTGACAATAATATTGACAAGAAAGGGAGAGTAAGAGAGAGAGAGAGAGAGAGAGAGAGAGAGAGACTGTGTGTACGCAAGTCAATCAATGTGTGATGGTATAGATCGGCGAGAAAGTGTGACGGCGATCGATACGAGGGACGTAGTAATCGCGCGGTAACCGTGTCGATCGGACGAACGTATCGCTGGCGATCTACCAATCGTTTTGTAAGTGATCACGATCAAAAGAGCCGCGTCCGTTTTTATCCGCGCTCTCTCTCTCTCTCTCGGATTAAATCGAAGGGATATCGTTCGCGGGAAATCAAGAAAATTGCTGAGGAATGCGAGTCTCAATTAAAATCGTTAATTCCGATCTCGAGTTTCGTCGCGACACCCCTATCTCGGAAAAGATCGAGGATCGCGCGCACTGAGACCGTGTAGAGTTCCTGTAAGGAGAGTTGTGCCAATTACCCGGAAGTCGCCATTTTCAGTAAAAATGCAGAAATAGCAGCTTTGATATGATTGGTTCTTGCCGTTGGTTCCTCCTGGATCTAAGGGAATAAACCGAGGGGTAAACCGCTGAGGGCATTGCGGTGTACAGATTTGGGGCATTAGTGGGCATTACTGGGGCATATTAGTGGGCATTACATAAAAAATTCACTAGTAATGCCCAAAAATTGTGTACTTTTATTGTACTTTCGTGTACTTTTAGTGTACTTTGTGTACTTAGTAATGCCCAATTTTGGGCATTACTAGGCATTGGTGTACACAATTTTGGTCAGCGGTTTACCCCTCGGAATAAACCAATCATATTAAAGAAAATTGGAAATTAACTGAAAATGGAACCAATGAGCATTCGAAACATTGGCACAACTCTCCTTATAGGAATTCTAAGACCGTGTGGACCGTGGTAAGGCGCTGTGTAACATCGGATTCGGTCGCGATGACGCGAATTGCCGAAACAGGCGGTGATCTGACGCAGCTTTATCGCACGTACTCGTGCGTGCGAGCTTCATCATGATTTAGGTAAATGCTGAATCGCGCGGCGACGTCGACGCGACGTCCACCGTTTTTTGGGTCCGAGCGTCGCGCTCCTCGTGCGCGCTTCAGACCCCAAACCGGCCAAAGTAAGCGACTGGTAGCGACCGTTATTAAAATTGTCACAAAGGACTATTCCGAGCTGTCGCGCGTCCTGACGAGGGATAAGCCTGAGGGATCAAAAATTTCATTCCAATTCCGTAATACCTTGATACGTTAGAGTTTAGACAGTATAATGCTTACAGCGTGTGATACACGGCGATGCTGAATTATTTGCAACACCCGCGGTAATTTAAAGCAATTTCTCCCTCTCTCGCCCTCTCTCGCCCTCTCTCTCTCTCTCTCCACTATCCTTTAAAATGAGGAGAGAAAACGTTTAATGTCGAAAGTTCTCGACAGATACGTTTGAACGAAGTATCGGAAAATGAAATGAGTATGCTAACTAGATGATACTCGAGTAATATCCACCGTTAATACCTCGAGGGCCCGAAACTTTCCGACGGGTTTATCCCTCATGTTTTCGATCGCGCGGTGGTTCCGCGGGATTCCAGGACGACGGCGGCGGTGGAAATTCTCGGGTCGGAGCCCTGTGTCGATCGAAAGGTTGGATCCGGCGCGGCGGCAGCGCGGAACACGGGCGCGAGAGCTGCGACAGAAGCGCAGCGGACCGTTGCCGGTTCGTCAATGAGGTGGCCAGCTGTGCCCATCCTGTGTGTGCCATCGCGCGACAATTATCATCACCGGCCGCCGTGACTGCCCGTACTCGTACGCCCGCGGTTCGCGAGCACTTTTTACGAGCCCCACTACCAGTCCGCATAAACACCGCCGCGCTTGCCGCGCACATTGCCGCTTTTAGTCGCTGGTTAACCGTGCCATCGCGCTCGCCTCTCCGTCTGATCGAAGGGGGCTCCGTTATCACGAAAGCTTAAATTACGCTAAAGAATAAAACGCAAGCGGGATGCACCGGTCGCGCCGATTGCGCCGAACGCGACCGAGATCGCGCGGACCGTCCGTCGCGTTTCCACCAGGCGCGTGATCTGTACCGATCGAATGGACGAAGGGACGAGTTCCAGTGGAAAAGTTCGCGATCGCGCGAAACGAACGGCGGCCGGTCGGAACGGCGGCCGAACCTGAGAGTGGCGCGCGCTAACGCTACCGCTAACGAGGAAAACAAAGCTCCGACTTGGGCGTAGCGAGTCCGGGGAAGGAACACGCTCGCGAAGAAGAAACGGGTCCGGTAAAAGCGGGCCAAGGTGTCAAAGACGTCAATCGTCGCAACGCATTAGCGTTGTCGTTCGCCGATCGCCGTCCCCGTCCTCGTCCCCGTCCCCGTCACGTGGCGGACTCTCGTCACGAGACTCACCCGCTAACGATCGCCGTTAACGTGGCGAACGCGTGATCCGCGATCGTCGCAGTACGTTCAGCGACCGCGCACGGCTACGGCCTTTCCCGATCGCGTTCAATAGCGCGAGTGAATCCGTATCGACAGGTGTGTCGCGGTTGGCGGATCAGTTTCGAGTCGGACTCACGGAGATTCGTCGCCTTCTGGAATAGGTGGAATAGGTGAGAGACCGATCGACCCTTCGATCTGTATTTGCGCGCGCGATCTGCATTTCGCATTTGAGAGGATTAAAGTAGAGAGTACAAAGCGTAAAGGAGAAGGCTGAACTTCCGAGTCCGCACGGTCGATCGACGTCCCGTCCGAGAATTTTTGGCGATCGATAATTGATTGTGGAAAATGGAGCCCGAGATGGGTGGCAGGATGAATAAACCCAGTGAGGAATTGGCGAAGAGACGGGTGTCGATCAGCGACCAAGTCATGGGACTCGATAATCCCGCCTTCGAGCATCACCGGCGCATCAGCGCGAGTTCGGAGCACAATTCCGATCAGGGCAGGCGGAAGTCGATCCTGCACCACGGCGGCAGCCACTGCGGCAGTGCGGAGAACATTCCGCAGTACAAGTTCGATCTGGAGAACGGCAGGATCAACAGTAACAGAAAGAAATCGGCGTACAGCCTGTCCAGCTCGATCAGAGACAAGATCGAGTATTCGGAGGAGCTCGAGAGGTGAGACCCGATTATGTCGATAAGCTCCGCAAAGTCTATTTGCCGATACTTCCGAGCTGATAAGTTCACGTCTGGATCATTTTTCTAGATCCAGATCGACCTAGATCGGGTAAACGTTCCTCGAGACTTTTACCGATCATATCGAGGCGATAATCCGTGCAATCGTCAAAACAACAATGCAAACAGTGCGAACGTACGTTTAAGAATACCTACATTTTACTCGCGCGGTTAGTGATAATGAGTCACGCGGCGAAAGTAAACAGTCTCCTCGATAATGAACGATAATAGGTCATAATTACTATGTGCTTTTTTTGTTTTACCGTCGCAAATTAAGTATTATTTTTTTACGTTGTTATAAACGGTAATGAATGTATTTCAATCGCAAAGCACTTTGTTGCTTATTGAAGTCATACCAAGAGACCGATAAAATGAACTTTCCAGATTTCATTCATCATCCTTCCCACTTTCGTAACGTTTCTCTTCAAAATTATTTAATGTGAACAATCTGTGAATGTTGTAATAATTAGAAATATATATTTATCGAAGACAATCTTTATAACTTTTATAATATCTTTAATAATTTTAAATATCACATAAATCGTATAAATCAAATAAATAAATACATCATTTCTTCTTAGTCTTGATTTCAAATATCATATAAATTATATACATTAAATATAAATAAATACGTAAATTCTTCTCGTCTTGGTTTTTTCGCTCTTTGTGCCACGTAATTTAGAGCTCAAAAGAAATGTGTTGATTCACACATTAGTTAATTTGTAGGTATCTCAAATTGACAAGGCCGGCAAAGCTGTTTGCATTACTAATACGACATTTAACATCATGAATTATCCTATTTTATGACTATCATTTATGGCCTATTTTCATTTTCTTGATAGTGGCTATCTACATGCAAAGATTTAAAGCACTTCTCTCAGGAGACCGTAATCATTTTGAACGATTGTGAACAAGTTGTATAGACGCCATTGATATCTAAATTGATTTTTCGAGCAAGATATTTTCTCGCAAAAACATGACTTGCAGTTAGTAGATTTTTAATATAAAGATTACATTATTCGCGCGCGAATAATGACGTAACCTTACAGATCAATTTATCTATAATGTTACGTCATTATTTTAATAATGCAATCTTTATATTAAAAAATCTGCTAGTCATAAGTTATGCTTTTGCGGGAAAAAAATCTTGAAAATTTAATTAAATTGTGTAACAAGTGAAAAATAAAGTGTATTCCAATATCAATATTTATAAGGTACTCTTCGATTTGCTATAAAGTAAGTAGATATAATTCAGAACTATCGTATTTTTTTAGTGACCTCTTCTCATAAACTTTGCATCAAATTTATCTGGTAGCAAAAAATTAATTGGAAGTCCAATTACAGAGTTATTCGCGGATAATAAGTAAAATAATAGAGTATGAATATACGAAAGTATTTTCCTCGAAATGTGCGGCTAAAATAAATTATTGATTAGTTTATGAATTATTAATTCTTTGTGACTTATGAATGAGCGTAATACAAATTACAATATACGCTTCTCATTCTATAATGAATTCGTTAACCCAAAATTATTGCACACACGGCATAATACATTCTAATAGACTACCATGTAAAGCGGTATACCAAATTAACCATTACATTGCTCAACAAAGGCATATATATAGACAAGTATTATACATAACTGTAATAATCGTTAGTATCACACATTGAAATCTAAGCTAGTTTAACAGTTAGAAATTATCTCTGCGGATCAGCCAGTGGATACTGAGTAGATTGAAGCTATTGACGCTCGTACTTCAAGGCATTAATCCAAGCAAACTTGTTCTGAGCGAATACTAGCACGATATGTTAAATGGAGATCGCATTATAGATGGTAACTCTTTAACATGATTTTCAGCGATTTAATGTTCAAAATGCTAGAAGTTCAGTCCATGTAATTGGAAATCAAGATATTTTTGGTTTTATTTGATATTCTTTTGTCGTGTTAAATATATCATTTACTTTATGTATTATGATGTCTAGTTAATAGTTATTGTTTTAAATTAGAAACGATCAACCGTTCTCTGAAAAGTATGTCAAGTATGTGTATTGTATAGAACTGTGATAAAAAAGTTTCAAATGCAAAATTATGAAATTTAAGACATTATTGAAATTGGTATTTCAAAATCAGCTTTATATAAAAGGTTTGAATTCGTTACTACAAACAGCATAGCGTATAGTACCAATTAGATTAAAAGCACATATTTTTTCATTTTTTTCACACTTACTCTTATCTTTATTCTTATCAAAAAATAGACGAACGCATTCTCGTGCAATACGCGATCTTTATCGCACGCATTTCAGATAATTAATTTTCATCAGGTAATTCCGCTACCTATCTAGATAATTATTTTTGCTAGTTCAGAGAAACTACTGAATATGTTTTGCTCACGCGTTAATTGTTCTCGATATATTCGAAATGGAAAATTAACGCCTATGGCCGTTACACTGAAAAAAATATTTGTGTGAAATTACATGATTATGTTGGGTTTTTTTCCAACCCAGCATGATCATGCAATATTGCTACCCACATGGAAAATTGCAGATTATATGTAATTTTATATGAAATTACAAGTGATTTCACATGAAATTACAAGTGATTTTTGCATAAAAATAGTAATTTCATTTATATTTTACCATTAATATGTATTTTCACTTTTAAAAATCTGGAAAAAAAATTACAGTGATAATTAGGTAACTTTCCGGTTTTGAACAAGTAATTTCCATGTAAAAATACATGAATTTTTTTCAGTGTATGCTATCTTCGATCACTAATTTATAGAAATTAGGAAGCGCCTCGAGGGAAAGCGAAAAAAATATTATTCGCCAATTTCAACGTTCCGTCGCACTTCATTGTCCTGTCGCGACCTTTATCTCATTCACGTCTCTTTCAGATCGTGGCTGTATCTATTTTGCGCACGATGTCACGGTCGCGACGACACGCCATCGTGGGAGCCACCGGGATGGAGAAGAGCGTGTCCGCAGCCGTTCTGTCCAACGTACAGGAAATTCGCTCGGATTCTGTGTCTCTTTCTTTTGGGTCTGCTGCTCTGGGGTGTCGTCTACTCGGTGATCGGCAATGACGCCGCACCAGGTGGCCAGCTGTTCGGATTGGCCGCTCTGTGCATCGCCGCGCATTTCGGGGGTTGGCTGATCTCTTTGACCACTCTTCCGGCCTTGATCGGTATGCTGATCACCGGTCTAATATTGCAGAACGTTGGGCTCGTCAATATCGAAGGACAGTATACCGTGGTGGTCGCCAATCTAAGGTGAGTCTGCTTCCGTGAAGTTTCCAACGAACGTCCTCGATGTAAGGTACTTGCCGAATATCTGGTTATTTCCGGCTGAAAACGAAAGAAGTTTCCGAACTGTCAGCAAAAATTGTTAGATGTCAGCGACAATTTTTCAATTTAATTTAGAAATTGATATAAAAATATTTTAGTAATGGTGATTGCGAGGGGATATTAATTTATAAGTTTATTATTTAACTTTGTGCACTAAACATATTTGAAATTTTAATTTGGATTTTATTACATTTGCAAAAGTATTTATTTTAATTAATTAACGAAAGTAATTAATTAATTAATAATTTTGGTGTAAAAGTTCATTTTAAAATTTATTCAACTACATAAAATGGAGAAAAGGTCACTTCGATCAAGCATTAGTAATATAATTTGTAAATCCCAGACTCGACAGGTAAAAAAGTTAAAATTTTAAAAGTAAAAATATAGTAATTATTTGAAAGATGATATTTTTGGAAAAGTAAAACAGTAATGTAATTCTTTCAGTTGATAAAATAACGAAATTTGTTCCCCTCTCTCGTGTGAAATATACACACGGAAAGAATGGTTTTGTTGAAATATCTAAAAATTTGGCCAGATACGAATTTGAAAATAATTTTTGTTGGACTATTAAAATAATTATGTAGGACGCCCAAAATATTTGCTGGAATATCAAAACTTTTTGTAGCATTATCATAATGTTTGAGCGTCCCACGTAGTTACTTTTGATAGTCTAACAAAATTATTTTCAGATCTGTATCTGGCTAAATTTTTAGATATTTCAGCAAAACCGTTCTTTCCGTGCATTAATAAAAAATGAACGTCCTGAAAATCCCTTTTATATTAAAACATAGAAAAGTTTGCTGAGAGAGAGAGAAAGAGAGAATTATATCCTACGTGTGATTTTGTTCTATGTGTGATTTTGAGTAGAATCAATCGCCACTTTAAATCGCGCATCGGATTTTACTTGGCGAGGGGAGGCGAAACATAGGAAAGTATAGAGAGCTCTTGATGGACCAATTTCTTACGTAAACTCGAGGTTGAACCGGTTAAATCGCTTTTTCATTGCGAACAGTCGTTACTCACATTATTGGAAAAACGTGTCATTATTGACGACGACGACGACGACGATGACAATGACGACGATTACTCGAAGGTCCCTCGAAAGTCTCCGAGGTAACGATCAGCTCATCGTGATCGCAAGGTGGTCGCTTTTTAAGGTCGAGGTCTGACGACGAGGTGAATCGCCGGTGGACACGCACGACGATGGCTCTATGCACGGCATAACAAGTGCGGCTTTAGCGGCAATCAAATTCAAGTTGCATCCTCGCTAACGAATGCCGCTGACAAAAGGGTCGGATAAGATCCGTCGAGTTTCCCGCAATCAGTTGTCCCCTCCTCGCGCACGATGGCTCTTCAAGGTTTCCCCGTTTTATACGAAGAACATATTTATCCACAATCACACGCGGGTTGCGTGAGCCTTTGATTCTTACGGTTGCCGAGCGTTCTCCGGCAACAAAAAGGAAGATTAAAGCGCGTCCGACTTGCTCCAGCACAATTCGTTTATGTTAATACAAAATTAAAATTCCAACGAGGCGCGTCTAGTATGAAAAGTATGCAGATTAACCTTTAACTTCCCGGCACGTGTACTTGACCCACTTTTCCGCGCTGATCGATGTCATCGCGATATCATTACCGAAGTTAACGAACCCGTTAACTTCGTCTCCTTCGGCAATCTTTAGAACTAGTTTTCCATAGGATTATAACTTCTTAATTCGTGTACGTTTGATATATACCTATTAGTCTGTAAGGAATATATTAGGTTCCGTTAAATTTCCGATAAATAAGTTACCGCGAACATATATTACGAATTAACGCTCGAAGAAGAATATATCGGGTTTGAAAATATCCTTTACCGGAAAACGACCTGTAAAATTTCTCATGCAGTAACGAGCAGTCGGAGGGATGTTCCAATAAACGATTCCATTAATATGGGATGACAGCAATTATCACTATTACGTCGATTATCGTCGATAATGGCACCAAGATTTCTATTCCTTCCGTTTCGAAATAGATTTCCCGCAATTGTCTGAATTTGCTCGATCATCACCATTCGATTGGTCAAATTCGCCTTATGACCCGAACGGCCTACTAATGACAGCGAAGCGCAGCCAGAATCACTAATGCTGGCGACCCATGGGTCACTATAGGAAACACTGTGCCTGACCTTGCTAGGAATTTAATCGACACGACGACAGGCTTCATCGGTTATTGGCGAAATATCGGCGAAATATCGCTCTTCCGCTAAAAGAACGAAATTTTTTTTTACATTCGGTTTACAGCGGTTCACTTTCGTTGCAAATCCTTTTTGTGAATTCTGATGAAAATTCGAAATGATAACTGGTTGAATTTTTTAAAAAGTCAACCGATTGCTTCACACACGAAGTTTTGTTTTTTCACGAAGTTTTCGATATAAATCACATTAAATATATAATATCGTACTTCGCATTACTTCGGATACATTTTTTCGGACGTCAATTATTGAGAAACTGCGCCGTGAAATATGGAGGAAAGCTGCTCGATCGTTTATTTAGAGTTCAAACAAAATGCAAGCGAGTAATGCACGCGATTGGCGATATTAGGTATTCTTTCATTTTTTCAGAATTTATCTTTTCAAATATTTACGAAGAACGTATGCACCTCGAGCGCATAATATTTCCTACATGTTATCACGATTCGACATTTTGCAACACAAATAAGCACACGGCCTTCTCATTCCCGAGGTTGCAAAAATACTTCTGTAATCTGTCTATTTATTTCATCATCGATATACTCAGATTTATTGATAAGTATCACACGATAAGCAGTTTGCACAGATACGTAATTTTCGATAGCATGTGAAACGAGATCCCGTCTAAAGACGGACTGCATCGGAGAATGAAGATTCGTGGCCATATAAAATTATACAGTCTATAAATTTGTTTAACGACTTAAAAATAAAACAAATATAAATATGAAAGAAAGCCCCTATCGGTCACGGCGGATCTTGGTGCCTAATAATAATTTTGTGAATCATTTGTTAAAAATAAAAGTGATTTAACAATTGTCAGCATTATGTCACAAAAATTGCACTTAGATGCACCATTAGGGAACATTGTACGTCATGAGGAAGTTAGACATACGACGTCGGTCATAAGTTTCCCGTTAACGATTTCTTCAATGGCTCCTCTGTCACATTTATTCCACATGACTTCGCGTGTCGCTACCTCAACTTTTCGATTCATTATTCATTACAGTTGGAAGATAATGCCAAGGTTTACACGAAGATTAAGCAGTCGATGCGGCGAAGCGACGTTGCAGATACTTCTGAGGGTCGTCTTAATCTTGAAGATTGCCTCTTGATTTTCGCATTATGCAGATTGCATGTCGAACATATTAACCTGACGAGGGATGGTTACGTTTTTGACGGGACTGTCGATAGGACTCTGTCACACGTGCGAGGGTTAAACCTAATACCAGCTTTAACCGGCGTTTACGCGCGTCGCTAGGAGGTCATGTACGCCTAAGCTAAATGCAGCTAAATACGAGCAAACATAGGCCGCGCGTTGTAAGCGATTTGCGTACACGTTCGCTTAGGTGAAGCCACCCCTGTATGCCCGCGTAAACATCCCCAGAAGCCGGGGTCCACATCGACTGCAAGACTAATAAAGTGATCAAACCGTGGTCGGGCGTTTATTGACATGTGCAATTTACCGTCAGTTATTAGGAAACGACCGAAATGCGATAGCTGCGAATCAGGGTAGCGTAAACCGTTAAACATATACGATGCGTTTTTCGGTACAATTTGCATCATATCGAGATTCAATTTAATTTTCCAATCGTTAGAGATGCTGCCACGCGAGTTTATGGAATTTCCCTTTAACAAAAATATTCCATATAAACAAAGTAGCGCGACAAATCTCAGAGACACTGTACAATAAATATATTAGTTATTTACACTACGTGTGATACCTCGAATAACACATTTCGCAATATCGATCGTGAAAAAAAATTTTCTAGCAATCATTTTCTACATTTGTTCGAGAAAAAACTTTCCGTTCGTCGCGATATCTCAGTAATGCGAGCCGCGTCGTCCGCTTCTTCGCGTATTTTTTCGTTCTGGAGAGACCCTCACGCTTCCACGTCGATAAGACGTACGAGCGCGAGTCTCCCGTAAATATCCTTGCGACACACGCGTACGACATTCTGCGCGGACACAATTTACACGACTCGCTAGAAGAAGGTGTCCTTCCGGATAGTCCAGTTTGTTTTGAAAAAATTCCTTTGATCCTGTGATGTTGAAGCGGCACGGTGTTCGTTACAGATACAATGACCATTCAGCTTCGCATTCCTTCCGCTCAGCAATGCTTACAAAAGGTTTTACACATCTTTGTAAAAGATGATAATTTTACAGCAAAGAAGATAATTTACAAATTAATTACAATATTATAAAACTTGATTATTTTATTATTGCTCTCTTTTAAGAGTCAATATATTATATAATTTATAACTTTATAACTTTATAAATTATATAATATATTGACTCTTAAAAGAGAGCAATAATAAAATGATCAAGTTTTATAATATTGTAATAGATGCTATTTAATAGATGCTATTATAATATATAAATATATTATAATATATATATTACAATTTATAACATATATATATTATAATTTATAATTTATATATTATAATTTATAACATCCTTATATATGCTCGTTTATTTGGCTCTCATATAGCTTTCTATTGATTATTTTATATATTCCGACTATTACATAATTATACTGATACACACACACAACGTTTTATCATGCTATTATTGTTCTTTTCGGTGGTGTAATGAAAAGACCACGAGACTTCTTTTTCTTCGCGAATCCTTCGACACGACCGCGACGCGACAATTCCGTTAACGCGTGCTCATTTACTGACGGGGATGTCGATCGTAAATTATACGGCACGTGATTATCGAGCCGCCTTTGAAGCAAGATCACTTTTGATCTACAAGGAAAACCAGAGTAGCGATCGCGTGTGACTTGCGAGTGGCAGATCACGGATCTTGATGATCGCTCAAAGCTTATTAATTCTTCGATAACATACGCAAGTGTTTGATCGACGATGCACGCGGAAAGATTCATCGATCACAAGATTATTATTATCACGAACGGCAATAATTTGGCGTAATGGGGAACGTCGTCAGAAGGTAGCTCCCCGGAAATCGGGTGTTTACGATACACCGGAAGCTTAAAGACCGAAGATTGAAATTTCCGCACGTTAATTCGATATCCAACGTGCCAAACAACTGCGCTTTGCAATTTAAATGAAACGCCAGTGGAGGGCATCCGCGCCGTACTGAATTATGTCTATATAATCAAATATTCATTTTCGTTTACATAATCATGAAGTCATACGGATCGTCCATATGTTTCATACGTTCGTCGCGTGATCACGTTATATTACATGACAATTAAGCAAACATCGAGACGAGCATTTCACGCTTCGCGAAATACTATGCAAACGTATTCGGTATTGCCAATTATCGCGATTCCTCATATATAGTTCACTACCAATGTTTATACCATGTGTGTCTCGATTATAATTTTGTTACTAAAAAGGTCTTCCCGCGCGATTAAAGCGACTGATAAACTGCCTGGAATTAATCCTTCTGCTACCAGGAGACTAATTAAATTAACATAGAGCAATCTTTCTCCATCGCGCTTTAATTAATAATAAAAAAACCTTTTGTTGCTGTATTGTGGCGCACGTGAAAGGGGAGTTATCCGTTCGAAGCTAAAATACGCGGCTGAAAGGCTACGCTGTTTCATTTCGGCGAGTATAACATAACAACACAATATACATAATAATAATGATGCTAATCCTCCCAAGCGTGATTCTTTTTTGCCTTTAAATAATTATAATTAAATGCAAAACCCATGCGCGGCATTAAGATCCGCGAAATACCGTTTTTCAGTACGCGGGAACATTATATTCGTACGGATGGAATATTACGCACGGATGGAAATAATTAATAATATTAATAGAATACCGTGAGGGGGAGAAAGAGAGGAAAGGAAGAAGGGAGAAGGGGTGGGGGAGAGGAAGGCGCACAATACGCTGTGTCGGTGTAAATTCGACGGTTTTTCCTCGCGATCGGAAGGCGACGCGACACGTCACACCCTGCAAAATGCACGGTCGCCCGTGCAGCGACTTCGTAAACCTTTCTCTCGCCGGGAGAAACTCGTAATAGGATAAGTTTTCGAGGGTGTGCCTTTCCTAAACGGGTTTTCGAAAGTTCGAGACAACCGAGGCTTCAACGATCGCCCGTACCTGAATTTTCATCGTAAGCTCGCGATGCCGCGCCGCGCGAACTTTCGTCGCGCGTCCCAGGTTCGCGGATTCGCGAGGCCTCGGAAGAGACGTGCGAATTGCAGAAAGGGAGGAGGGGGTGTGTTCCCTTCCTTCTTCCTTCCCGCAAAGTACAGTTGGTTAAGTCCGTTCCTCGAACGTCGTGTCGAACTTGAAAATACGCGTTGGTCAAGACCAGTGTTGTGCAAGGTACTTTATTTTCAGTACCTTGGTACAGGTACAGGTACTCTGGAAAAAATGTACCGAGGTACAGGTACAGGTACTAGAAAAACAAAATACCTAGGTACAGGTATCTCAAATGTACCTTAAATGTACCTATAGGTACAGGTACTTTTATTTATTAACATAAAATTTCAGAATAAATAGGCATTTATGATTTCATGTATTTTCGACTTTTATGGACCACTAATATTATTGATTTTCAGGCGAACAAACTAATTAAACAATTTATTGTGTAAAAGATGCAACCCATATCTTTGGTAGAAGACCCATATTTTATTAAATTAATTGAAGGATTATCCGGTGTAAAATTAATGTCAAAATGTACCTTCCAAAATTATTTGCTTGACAAGATGATGTCTATAAAATTTGACATGATAGCAGTTTTCGAAGAACGACCTTAGGTTTGTACTACATCAGATACCTGGAGCGCCAATAATAAATCCTACATGGGTGTAACCTGTTATTCTATCAATGAGAATTAAAATTAAAATGGTTAAATTTAAATCGCAATGTTTGATTGTCCAAACTTAAAAGATTTGTGTTAAAATGTACCATATATCCATTAAATATTCAATTATAAAAAAATTTATGTGAAATATAATACACTTTTATCGAACTCCGCGCCTGTTGAACGTGCATTTAGTGCAGGAAAGTATCATTCAAAAAGTAACTAAAATGTACCTAAATATAGGTACCGGTACACAAGAAATTGTACCTAGGTATAGATATAGGTACCAGAGAAAAAATGTACCTCGGTACAGTACCTAGGTACGTAAATTTGTACCTAGTTACAGTACCTAGGTACTTGTACCTAGGTACTGCACAACACTGGTCAAGACTGTGCGTAGGGCGCATTTTACTTCTAACTACTTTCGTAAAGAAATAGAAGTTTCCTGTTTTGAGCGTCAAGGGAAGTTTCCTCCCTTTCTGGCAGATATTCCTTCTGCGGTAATCGAACCCACAATGCCCCGGCTGCCTGCCAATACTATGCACGCGTCGAAGCAGATTGTACGTTCTCCTCATTGTCCTCTTTCTTTGCAGGAAAATCGCTCTGGTTATCATACTTACCAGAGCAGGCTTGGACCTCGATCCGACCGCTCTGAAAAGACTAAAAGTCACCGTGCCGAAGCTGGGCTTGATACCGTGGGTGGTGGAGGCTACGGTGGTCGCCGTGATGACGAAATACCTCCTGGATTTGCCCTGGGTGTGGGGCTTCCTCCTCGGCAGCGTCATAGCAGCTGTCTCGCCAGCCGTCGTGGTGCCCTGCCTCTTCAGGCTACGTAGCAAAGGCTACGGTGTCGCCAAGGTAAGGCCACTTATTCTCGCCCCTTTGTTAGAATATCTGAATATTCACCCGTCGCGAGATCTCTCCGTCTTTCATTCGTAAGAACGGATCATAGGTCTCCTGGAACTAATTTCGCCCGACTTCCGTACATTAGGTAGTAAAATAGATTTATATTAGATCTAGACCTTAAGCGGATGATAAATGGCGGAGTTAACATAATTTTCCCTTAAGAATAATTGAGATTTACTGCCGTCCGAAGACGTTTATCGACGCGCCATTATTTTTCCCTTTCCTTTTTTTTACAATCTTACGATATAGCAATATATTTTCCCGCCACGTCTGTTCGCAAATGTATTATAATTCCACCGGTGCTGGCGATTATAAAAGTTACGCGAAAGGGAAATTGACGGGAACAGGTCTCCGGAAGCGTTTAGAAAAGTAAATATCACGCTCTGCTGCGTATCACATGGGTGGCAGCCGGCGGTTATCGCGAGTGTCATTAAATTAATATTTAATCGTAATAGCCCGAATAATTGGATTACATCGCGGTTCATGTTTTATATTAATCGAATACCGCCGGCAAAGCGAATTCATGTAGCAGCTCGGGTATATACGACCGTTATATATGTTTGACGCGCTCGACATTAGCGTATTAGAGGAGTTTCCATGTTAATGAACGTAACATGAGAGTAATTAAATTTCTTTCGCCCCGGTTGTGCGCCGGCACGATAACCGTGAACCGGGTTTTAGCCGGGACGGTATAGCGTTCTTGCGAAAGCGATTTTGCGAATCCGCGTGGCGCGATATTTCTCGCATACCGCGGTCTCGCGAATCGCCGCGCCGCGCCGGGTCGAGATTCAGGTCGGGGTTCGCGGCCGTTCCGCGACCGATTTTCCTGCCCGATCTAATTACGAGCGCGGAGGATCGCGCGAATTTGCAAGGCGCCCGCGACGCGTAGCGCGGCATAAAAGGCGATTCGATATAATACAAAAGAGTCCGGGACTAGGCAGCGGAATAAAGGCGAAACGTACCGGACTTAAATAATTCAGTTTGGAAAATGGAGCGGAAGACGCTCGAGGAGCACAAAGACCATTGCGGCGAATGTGATATTCATGAGCCGAAAGATCTAGACGATACTTCTTCATTTGGCGGAACGTAATGCAACGCGGCCGAAGGGGGTAGTTGGGGGAGGGGGACGTGATACCGCGGACGCGGATCCGCGGCCGCAGCCCCCTGACGCCCCGTCGGCCGCGAGATCGGGGAAAATTCTTATCGCGTCGCGGATGGAAAACCTCACGACGAGACGTTGACTGATCGTGCTTGTGCAAGCTCACGACCGTCCATCCGCGTGCACCCCCCGGGGGGGCGCGAGTTTGCGATGAGCAGGAGGGAACCCGAATGCTGACCTCCTCCACTGATCTCCGGCGCGATCGTGTGCCGCGATCTATTAGACGTCTTCCTCCTTCCTTTTTCCCCCTCTCTCTCTCTCTCTCTCTCGTTCTCTTTCCTCGTGTAAGTAGTCCAACTCCGAGAATCACGATAGCCGGCGGACTTAAATCCCCGAACGAGGCTATCGTGACACAGATAACACCGCCCGGGCCCGCGCCAGGATCGTGCTCGAGTGTCGTTGACCATTCTCAATAGCGCCCCCCTCCTCCCCCGGTTGATTTTCTCTTTCTCTTCGATTCTTTAGGACTCGACCCTTTGTTTCGTAAGACCCTTAAATATCTTGATTTTCTCTCTCGCGAATTACTCTTCTAGGTTGACAATGTCTTAGGCATTCTTTAGGATTTCGATAGATCGCTCTCCAGATTTTAAGCTGTATATCGTTAATTATTTGCAGAATAAATGGATATGGGTTTTCGCGTTTATGTTATATTTTCATATCTGAAATTATATGATATAACACGGTATTGTGTAATATTTATTTAATAAATGAATCATTTTCAAGCTATAATTAAACGAAGGATATATCGAAAATAAATCAGTAGAAATCAAGAATATCATAAATAAATAGAATTTGATTTTCCCTTTCTCTATTTTCCCCGTTCATTATTCATTCTACATAAACGTCACGAAAGTAACGCAAAACATCGTTGTTCGTAAGATGAAACAACGGCGCACCGAATGTCTCCGAAACTGTGTCATTACAAATAAGAGAGTGAAAAGTTTTATTCGTTCTAATGAACACCCCGAGTTAGAAAGAGCTGATTTTTCTTTCCTCCTTGCAGCTTTTCTTTTTCGTTAGCCCGCGGCATCGCTCTATCGCCCGTCTTACTTCCGGAAAAGGATTCTTTTTGGTCTATCCGTACGTTCGTGCAGGCGTTTCTTAATCACTTTGAAGTCGCTCGAAATCTGTTCGTTCCACAAGTGTGGCGATAAAAAAAATTCTCATTAACGAACTGCATGTAAACCGAATCCTGTATCTTAAAGTGAACACTTTGAAAATTGTTCGGTATATTTTCTTTCCTCGTTTGTTTGTTTTTTTTTTTTACAGTTTTGTGAAAGTATCTCCGCAATGCCGTTAAATGTAACATTATCTAAAAGTCCGCGACTGAATGATATAACGTAACACAGCTAAATACTAAGTTTCAAATACATTTGCATTATTATTAATAAATCGGTTGACGCATATTTGTGACTGATTCTGTACTTTGTGCATAATACAATCCGTTGCGAAACGATATCGTATTGATATCGCTCGGTATCGGAATCCGATGTCGTTCTCTCCGTTTACAGACAGAATTATCACTAATACGAATCGTCATCTTTCGCGTTGTCGGTACCGTTTCGGTGGTGCAAGCATAGGCGTCCGCAGGAGGGGGGCAAGAGGGGGCATTTGCCCTCTCCTCTGGAATCAGCAAAAAATTAAGCATTTGCTCTCCCTTTGAATAAAGGAAAGACAAACACCCGTATTCATTTTAGCCGGTTTAGCCAATAAGGAAACCCGGTTTAGCTAAACAAGGAATCCTTATTCCTTGAGGAAGGACTATGAATACGGGTGAAAGTCGTGCTAACCTTGCCGATCTCTGTCCTAATCCATAGGATTATAATTTCAAAAGGTGTATAAATTTCAAATTATAAGTATTCTAATTCTGGAAGTATTATTTTGAATCATGCCCCCCCCCCCCCTGGAAAAAATCCTGCGGACGCTTTTGGGTGCAAGTTAGCATAAGCGACATTTCGACGTGAGACCGATCTTTCTGACGAGTCTGCGATGATACTTTCAGGGCATCCCGACGCTAATCATCGCGGTGGCCGGAATCGACGATGCGGCGTCCGTGGCGGTTTACGGTATCGTGAAGAGCGTCATGTTTTCTCACGACGCGTTGTGGTACCAGATCCTTCAGGGGCCTATCGCGATTATCGGCGGTCTGGGATTCGGCATCATGTGGGGCTGGTTGGCCAAATACGTGCCGGAAAAGGGCGACGTAAGTACTTTCTCTTTACAGCCGTCCCGCTGTAAACTGCATTGAGAATTACGATTCGGCGAGCCACGTTTCTGCGGCCGTTCGAACGTGTCGGGAACGAGAATTCTTACAAGGGAGCGAGAGAAAAATTACTTACTCTCGGGCGTATCGGACATTGGAGGGGTGTCATATGGTGCAGAGAGACGTGGACTCCTTTGCACGATGCGCAGATGCGTTTTGAACGTCCTCCTTAAATTGCAACCTTATAGCCACCGTTGGCAAGTTATGTCAGCCGCGGTGCGGAAGAACGTGGTTTCGAGAGGCAGCGAACTAAAGTTCGGAATATATGTAACACGGCGGCGCATATATTTTCTGTTGCTTTCGAAATTTTTCCACTGTTCGATCCTTAAAAATACGCGTGCAAAGGATACGGACGATATTGCTTAAAAAATAATAGCGTGGGTCTTTTCAAAATTTCGAGAAACGACAGGAACGTCCTCTTTGTCGCTTCGTCGTGCCGTAGAAATCGTCCGTGAAATTAGCGTATTTTACGTTATAATCGCACATATGGGTCGTCTGACTTGCCCGGGATCGCAAATTGACTGTTCCAGCGCGAGATATAAGAATAAAGGGTTGTGGCGGAAATAGGGTCAACCAGTGGGAAGTCGTTCACCCCACACCGCGCCGCCCGCGATGAATCTCCCTCGTGCCCGCACTAGATTTTCGCTGCATACCGCGAAAGCACTCGCGGGGATAGAGCACATGAGCGCAAATCCGAATAAATCTACTATTGCCGGATAAATCCACTTATGCGGTTATCATCTGGCCGTGAAAATCCTGTAAACACTTTATGAATTGTGAACCAGATCGTGTACCAGAGATCCCCGCATTCGCAAACCGCCGAGTATCTTTTGTCGGCGAAAACGTTTACATTTTCACGCTCGAAATTACTAACTATTTTCCGAAGAGTCTCAAACCATCTCTATTAAAAGTAGGACGCTTCTTCAGACATCGTTTCTCAGATATCGTTACTCTTTCCCGTATTGCGTGGCGTTTACTTTTTTAAATCTCCAAGTTATTTGAATTCCCTGTACATTCAGGAGGACGTTCATATTTAATGTAAAAATCGAGAGGTAGTTTATAATTAGCATAAGCGGCTTGCTCAAATAGAGCCGTCCTCGATAGGTTGTGAGTGAGAGACGTCCAAAGTTGGAATTAGTTCTCGGTTGGAAGATAACGACGTGACTGAAATAGCGATGTATAATTTTAAGAGCAGCGTGTTGCAATGTTTTTGAACGATGCGACTATTTTTCGACGACATACTTATCCTTATTTGTGAACGAGAATCGTCGCGATATCAGCGATCTTCCGGTGATACGCAACCTTACCCTTCATTGATCGCGAAAGACTTGAAATTCAATTCAATTTGCCCGGAGATCTCGGGATGCTTCGGGAACGCCGGTTTAGGCGAATTAAATGTTGCCGCGCGGATTCGACGAGAGGAAGTCGACGAGTACTTGGTTACGTACATTCGCCACCTCATCGTATCTAAAGTATCGTTCACGTGAGGATTAGCGCCGGTGCACTGCGGCGGTGGTTGCAGTATTCTTAGCCCGCTGTAACCTGATTTATCCAGTTTCGGATAAACTTAAACTGTTACAATGTGTACCGGGTCAAGAGGGCGTATTTTTAGAGGAACGCGTTTAAAGCTGCCGGCTTTGTTCGCAAATGCCATTTATATACCTTATCCGTCGCTTGCTAAGTTTGCGTTACTTTGGGCCAAACGCTCTCTTAGCACGGGACTCTCGGGATATTATGCGGAGTACTCAGAATTGATTTCTCTTAATCTCCGATTTACATTATATTTATTTTAATACGGTTCTTATATGAAGACCCGGGGGGAAGAACAAGGAATGTCAGTTTTACTTTTGAGTTAAATGAATTTTAAAGTTTGTTATTTTCCCTATACCCGAATGTTCTACCTTCATTTTTTCACTGATTAATACAGTTTTTAATCCAAGATTAGTTACAGATACATTGTAGTATTATTGATGTTTGTAGTATCTCTTAAACGCTACAAAATGATGACCATATCTCATTTTTAATAAAACTGACCTTCCTTGTTTTTCCTCCCGGGTCTTCATATATGGTTGTTACCGTAAATACCCGAAATCCATCACTTACTAGTAAATACCCGAAGAGTATATATATAATTTTCGGGTTTTTACTAGTAAATTCGCGAAATGACGGATTTCGGGTATTTACGGTAACATAGTGATTTGTTACGACAGCACGAAAAGTTCTTGATAATCTGCTGTTTGGACATTCAAAGCGCATTACAAGCTTATACACCCCCTTGACGCGGTTGCCTAACTACATCATTTACCCTTGTATATCAAGCGTGTATATATCAAAGGGAGGAGCCCATATTTCGAAACTTATCTTTCGTAATGAAATCGATAAATCACCTCATAATCGTGACACGGCGCTTTCTATTAGGTCCTCTAACGCTTCGTTTATGTGCTAATGTTGTAGCCCTTCATAGTGCCCCTAAGAGTGCTGATGTTACTCGGGGGTGGGTTGCTGGCGGTTTTCGGGAGCGAGGCAATCGAGCTCGGTGGTGCTGGACCGCTCGCGGTCGTAGCTGCAGCTTTCGTCAGCTGCTACTTTTGGCAGCAAGAAGGCTGGGAAGTGGACGATGTAAGTACAGATTTATAATGTATACGTCGTGAAACTTATACGAGTTCACTAATCCGACGAATAAGTGGAGGATAAGAAATTTACACGCGAATTCCTTGCGCATACATTAAGTAGTAAACTTCAATTCTCGCAAAATGCATTAGCATATTGTTAAATTGTGGTGTAATCTTAAATTTTTGAATTATTTCTGAAACACCGACGGGTTTCAACAATTTAATGTTTAAGATTTAAACCACAGAAGAGATTTGTTTCGACTCAACTGGCCAATTTTTAATTTAAATTAATATATCGCGAATCGCGACATTATTCGACCATGGGTTTTGGTCCTTTCTAAAGAGAGTGAAATTAATTTTAATGTAAAGAATTTGTTGCGAAAAATTTTACCTCAGCCAGGATTTGAACCTGGTCCTCCCTACAATACGTGCGGGCGTCGTAGCTCAAATCCTGGCTGAGGTAAAATTTTTCGCAACAAATTCTTTACATTAAAATTAATTTCACTCTCTTTAGAAAGGACCAAAACCCATGGTCGAATAATGTCGCGATTCGCGATATATTAATTTAAATTAAAAATTGGCCAGTTGAGTCGAAACAAATCTCTTCTGTGTGATTTAATATTTACTGGCGAAGAATATCCCATCTCTTGTTTATTTAAGATTTAAAATTTAAAAAACGACACTGAATGATTAAAATAATTCGGGATAACGGATGACGTTGACGTTCGAAGATATTCTGAACCGCAATCTCGCAGTTCCAATCTAAGTGCGAGGGATATATATATTAAACATTTAATCTCTCGGCGGAAGAAAGGGGTGTATCGGCGACGGAGGGTGGTGTCGCAGGAGCTTCGCTCTCCTGCCCCGATAACTTGAATCTCGTGAAATATTCAGGCCGACGTATCGTCACTATCCGGCGGGGTGCGAATTGGGAGTCAACCGACTCGTACCTATTTCCGCATCGCCGTCGCATTCCCCGCTGTCGGCGGTGCGGTGGCGGCGACACGTTCTTTCGCACGCGTTCCGTGACGTGACTGTAACCAGCATCTGTCGATATTACCGCCGTATGATATGCACGTCGTATGTTGCACGCCGGCATAATTTATCCCGGCTAGATTAATTACTACGGAACAATCGCGTGACAAGGCGGCGACAGTAAAACGCCCTTTTGTCTCAAATAATGAAATAATTCGTACGCATAAAACATTTCTCTTTTCGGATACTGTACGGTTAAATATAGTTGCATTTCGTCACCTTTTCCCAACATTCATCTTGTTGGATTTGATTAAACATAATTATATGTATACAATTTAAGGCCCTGCGCACAATGGAGGAATATTAGATATTAGGAATAGGAATTAAAATTTTAGAATTAGTTTCCTCGATAAATATTGAACGTGCCGCACAATATTAATAAGATATAAGACATAAATGTGTTATACGAAACGCAACATAACTTATTATTTATCTATAGTATTCATTGAGAAAACTGATTCTAAAATTCTAATTCCTATTCCTATAATATCTAATATTCCTCCATTGTGCGCAGGGCCTAACTTGATATACAACATTTTAACTTGATGTATAAAGTTAGATGCTATACAATTTAATTATAGATAACTAAATTATTTCTTAAGAAACGAAAAATTAATAATTAATAAATTAAAAATTAAGTCTTTAAGTGTCTTAATATTATCTACTTAACGTTATAAGAAAAGCTGTGTGAAAGAGCATGTATGTTACCCATAATTTCCTTGTATCCGTGGGGCTACTACATGCATTATCTGGAAATTGCATAGAATTAAATTAAATAAATCAATATCGACGAGATTTCCTACGCACCAGAAGCGCATGTAAACAATAGCGGTAAATACGAGCTTGCACACCGCGTGAACTCTGGATATTCTGCATTTCCATGCAACGTTGGAAGATTTCCATATCCCGATATCGAGCGCATGGACAATGCGATGCGAGATATCATCGCCGAATACCGAATTGGCTCTCCTTTAGAGGAAAATTTGTGGAAAATGTCATTGTATTCGCGGCGTTTTAACATCTAGCATTGCGCGTATCTCGGCAAATCGAATTAAATTGTTGCCATTATTGGCATTTAGCTTCATTCGTTGAATATCACTCTTTCGAAATTTAAACATAAAGAAAATGGAAGTAGATAAAACGATAATTGACTTATTTTAAAAAATTCTAACAAAATAAAAAATTAAAAAAAAAATTCTAACAAAAATTCAAAATAGAATTCAGACCAATATGAATTTCAAATAAAAATTATATATCCATAAATAAAAGCCTGATCGTGGCCGTGTACATATATCATTTTTTTTTTACAGAATCCAGTGGCCACATCTTTCGAGATCTTCTGGATGATATTCGAACCGATCTTGTTCGGCGTTACTGGCACACAGATCAAGATCAGCGAGCTCGAAGGAAAAACCGTCTACCTCGGACTAGGTTGTTTGGTTACCGGTATCGTCATCCGTATCGGAGCGACGGTACTGGTGGGAATCGGTTCCAAGCTCAATCTCAAGGAGAAGGTGTTCATCGCTCTGTCATGGATGGCTAAGGCGACTGTGCAGGCGGCCCTCGGGCCCGTCACTCTCGACGAGGTTGACAAGAACGATCAACAGCAGGTCGGGTATGCTGAGACGCTGCTGATGATGTGCGTACTCTCGGTGCTTTTGACTGCGCCGGCGGGAGCCATCATCATCTCGCTCTCGGGACCGAAGCTACTGACGAAGACCACCGCTCCGGTCAGTCCGCCGGAAGCGTGGAAAACGCGCAGACCGTCGATCCGCGATATCTCGATCATCAACGAGGACCCGGATCTCGAGGAGACCGCAAACGAGAGGAAGCCCTGACAGTCGCATTTAATTCGCATCCGAAGCCAAGTAGGAGAGCCAAGCCAGTAGGAGTCCGCCCTCATCCCCCGGCGTCCCGAAAGTGCCTGAACGTGCCTTTATTTTATATTAGTTACCCGAGGCACGACTTAACGGTCATAGGCTTATGTCTATATGGTCACTGGTGAGACATTAATCGACTAGGAGGATTAATATTAGCCGATTTATATCTAGGTGCTCATGAGGTCGAATATGAAGTAATCATGGTGATATCCCAGCGATATTGTAGCAGGAACTTTTATCCTGAGTTATGCGCAGAAATTTTATCCAACCTGACGTTAAATCGTCGGTATCGTTATATTTTATAAGTGAAGAAGCGATCGAACTTAAACGATGATCCTAGTCCATGAAAAAATTCTTCGTACAAAATAAGAGGATGATCAAAATTGGTATCTTGCATGTCCGTGCAGTACTACAAAATTACGAGATTGCGTTTATTTAAGAATTTTATGATCTTAGGATTTGGGAATCCGTAAGTCTGTAAATTGAGAAAGTTTCGTGGATGCCGTGATCTTGGAATTTACTATACTATGCGCGCACGCGCGCAATTTGTTGACGAATTTATAATTATTATAATTATATTTATTTTAATTATATTATAATTATACATCTTATTATACATTATTATAATAATGTCCACATATTTCTTTTCTTGATCACTCTATTTTAAGCACGGAATCTATTAGCAAGGCGCTACAAACATTTTTTATTATACTTCCGTATATTGTTTTAATGAATTCGCCGATATTGACCCTGTGGTGTTTTTAAAGAAGAATTGCGGAAGTTATCTATGGACTAACAATGCTTATCTATGGTGCTATGACAATTTTATCGATAACACGTAATAGTAGCAATTTTATTGTTTCACTCGTTACTCAACATTAATTTTTACGGGTAATTGCTTATTCCTGCGGAAGAAAGTCGTTTGTTGCACGATGGGTTACCATGTGACATATGAAGACATTTTTGTAATAAGTAGCTATAAGAGATGCAACTGTGCCTTAGTTTGTTAAATGCAATATTAAGTGATTTTGGAAGCTTTATGAGTGATTGGTTTATATAGGTGTTGGCCGTATTATAACGGACTTTATGATTTTAAGTGTGCGTTTATATCGGAAGTGAATTGCCCGAAAGTGCGAGTTTGGCATGAGAATCGCCCGCTACAAAGTTATGCCACGTGATATCTTAGTCCTAAGTTTTTCCAGTGAAAGGAGAAAAGTTCAAGTTTTGTAGTGGCATTAATCTCGACAAATACATCGTGGATGCATCCTGGATATTTAGCGTACAAATAGATATATTGTTGCAAGAAATCATAATTTTACCGTTAAACTCCATTTGAATATACATTTAAAATAAAAGCAGTTTTTGCTACCTGTGGACTTTCTAACACTTATTTAATTCCTACCATTATTGTGGAAAATAATTAATTGCCCTAACAGCATATATGCGGTAAATAAAAAGAGTATTTTGTTCTAAAGATATCTCTTAAAATGCATCACACAGAGTCGACAAATTTTCTCTAATGACAGTCGTATCAAAGAATTTTCTTAACACAAATATACAAGCGCAAAAGTGCATCAGGAACCATTCAATGTTTAAACAGTAACATTTTATATACATATGTTTTTCAACTTCATCTACCGTAACACGTAGATACGTTATGCCTAACTTATACATTATACGTGTTATAACATGCAAAAATATCGTTCATAATTTGCAGTAATTAAAGGTATTCTAATCTTCTTTGGTATTCTTAGTGACATTTTTGATGTAATCACTGCATATAAATCTAATATTCGGAAAAGTAACGTTCAATATAGAATATCGTACTATTTTCAGAACTTCTTAGCAGACATTTCTGAGAGCCAAGAATAGCAGTTATGAATAAGTCCATTACCAAAATACGGTCTAGTACAAAAGGAAACTTTATACAATCGTGTGTCCTATGTCAAGTTCTATTCATGGCACTATTTGCATGGCGCCCAATCAAACGCAATTATTCCTCCTGTCAATTATCAACCCTCTTGCTATCAAGAGAATAATAAAATTACACCAGAATAGTAGATTAACCTTGCTCGGAATATAATTCATTTATAATGAATGAACGAAGTTTGTCATTATGACGTATTGATTAATTTATTAAAATGCTCTAGCTATTGAATACACCCTAATAAGATATTAATAGCAGGAAGGTTTTTATCTATTTTAGCTGACAAGAATACGTATATTAAGATAATCACAAATCGGGCAGAGCGTGACTCGTGTACACGAAAATATGGCCGGAAAAAAGACATAAATTATTCATGCTAGACAATCTCAATTTTTACCTTATGGCGTCGAACTAATCGCGAACGTAGTCGTTAACGTGCTGCTACTCACGCTTTTTCTGTCTCTATATGGATCGTGCAAAGTCGTGGTCGCGTTGCACGTCGGGGTCGGTTTCTTCTTAGTATCCGATCTCAAACGCTTGCGAAGTGCTTGGTACACGCGAGTCTTCAAGACGAAGAGAATGAAGATCAGTAAACCTTGGAGGCAATTGAAGACGTCGCTGGTGTAGAAGAACACTTGGTTCCAGTGCTCGTGATCTACATATTTTCGCAGGAAGAACGACACCACCTCGCAGATCCAGGACATTCCCATGACGACGAACAGTTTGACGTTCATGACAAATCTATCGGAAAATAATATGGATACAACCCTTTCGTGAAATAAAATGTTAAATAAAATAAATGATACATAAAGATATTAGTAAAAAATATAGATAAAGCAGCGATCATTTCGATAGAAATTTTGTCCTATATTTACGATTTCTTGTATTCGCTATAACACAAAAAATCTTGTTTTTCAAGCGTTTCCCATTCATTAAAAATTATAACGATAGAAAATTATTCGTATGTAGCTAGACCGAACTCAACTGATTATTTTTAAAAAAGCACTGCCGGCTAATTAACCAACTACTATAATAACCGAAGTTAATAGTGTATAAACTAAACCCGCTTCCGAACACGCACGATTTTATTGCAGCGTTTCTAGTTTTAGTTTTAAATAGAGAGCGATTTTCGCGTTTTTGCGTAGGTTGCGCTAAAATGATTTCGGGGAAGGGCATTCCAACGAAGATGATAAAACCGACACCGAAGGTCCCAAAATGACGCGCGCGCTCAAAATTTACGCGCACTAACTGCGAATTTATTGCCAAAAAGTATCTCTTTTTGTTTACAATTGCCTCCGAAAACGAAAAAGAAATCGCTGTTCTTGTTGAACTGACGAAAAAGCACCCACCTCTTCCTGTCGGAACGAAATCGTTTACTTCTGGGATCCATGGGGTCAGTAGTTACCCTTTTTATCTCCGCTTTCACCTTATTGCAATGTATCGACGTGAGAATGAAGAACACCACGTTGGATATCAGCAGAATCATGAGCGGTCCGATGAAGAAAGTTAATTCGCCGTACGAATTTCGTCTTTCTGTAACATTTGGTTAAAATATAAAAAAAACACATTCAATTAAAATATTTAAAACTTTTCGCGACGAAGAAAATTGTAACGTAAATATAAAAATATTGTTTTTTCCCGAATTTATATTATTTAATTATTTTGTTTTATTTACTTTTTGCAATCAAAAAATGAATTTTACGTGCTTCATCATACAAATAACAGACCATGGGCGTCCAAGAGGGGTGGCAAGGACAGGCATATACCGCCTCAAATTTTAATTTTTTCAATTTAGAATGATTTTATGATTGACAACCAGATAATTTTTTGTTTGAAATTTATACAATTAAAAATAAAAATCTGCATAAATATTTCTTTAAAAAATATGATTTGAAAATACGTTTGTTTGGCATCTCTAATTGTAAGTATATTTACACTCTGCCCTCCCTTGAAAAAAGTTGTAAGGGCGCCCATGTAAGAGACGTGATTGAATTAAAAAATATAATTCAATAATAGTCCTAGGCTTCGTTAACTTCGTTAAACCTTCGAATCGCTTTGAATCGTAAAGACTGTTTCTGGAGAATTTTTCTTACTAGACCGTTATGGAGTGCAGTTACTTTGACGATATAGATGATACTTATTACGCGGGCAGTTAGTTTAATTGCATTTTATATATCGAGAATCAATGATGCCTGAATTTGCTCTAGCACGATCAATACGGTTGCTCGGGAAAGTTTTTAATTATCGGATAATTGCGACACGACGATAGAAAGAAAACTTTACGTTTGCCTTTTCCTCGGTCAACTTTGAATGCCAAATGAATTTTCTGATTGCAATTCATCTTGTACCAATTCTCAACTCCATCTATCTTCAATGTATAAATTATAATAGAAAGGAGGCGCGAAGACGGAAAGAATGGTTTTGTTGAAGTATCTAAAAATTTAACCAGATACAGATCTGGAAAATAGTTTTATTGGACCATCAAAATATGTAGGACGCTAAAACTGGTTGCCAGAATGTCAAGATTTTTTGCTGCATTATCATTATGCTTGAGCGTTCCACATAATTATTTTACAAAATTATTTATTAGTCGACTCAACTGGCCACAAATTGTTACAAAATAAAACCGCTACGACGTTTCGACCTTTGGTTTTCTTACAAACAAGTGTTTACTTGAGAAGGACCCAAACCAAGGGTCGAAACGTCGAAACGTCGTAGCGGTTTTATTTTGTAACAATTTGTGGCCAGTTGAGTCGACTAATAAATAATTTTGTTAATTATTACACTGGCGATATATCTACCAATTTTTTGATAATTATTTTAATGGTTCAGCAAAATTATTTTCAAATCTGTATCTAGCTAAATTTTTAAATACTTCAACAAAACCGTTATTTCTGTGAAGAAATAACCAACGCTGCGTTCTTTTGTTACGAGAAGCTGGTAATCTTTCCAAGAATTCCGCATAGTTAGCGTTGACAAATTTACATCCTCTTAGACAACAGTTATCGGTTGTCTTATACAACAGTTGTGACTCACGTGTAAACCAACAGCCTTCATAATTGCCAATATTGGGCCTGTCTCTTATACACATCTAGATGTGTATAAGAGACAGGTAAACCAACAGCCTCCTTTGCCAATATTGGGCTGCAGATAGTCTGGCAGGAAATCCGTGTGATCGGCAACGATAGCTAGGCTTGACACCAGGAAGGAGAGGCCCCACGCATATAAACAGTATAATAAAAATCTTTTCCTATGCTCGTGCGCCCTCGTAATCGTACTTCCGCGCAAAACTCTGCGAAGAAGATAAACCATCATTATCTTATTTATTAAAATAAAAAATTAAGAAATTACAACGCGTATTGTCGAGAGCGATGTAACATCGGAGAACATGTTAATTTACAAGATTTCGATATTTATTCCAAGTGTGTTTCTTAAGATAACGTTTTCAATATTAATTAAACGATGAACGAGGAAAACTAAAACTGATGACGAGGCACGCGAGGCACACTTAAATATCATATCAGAAAGGATTGAAGCGTGCAATCCGATCCATTGCGACGAAGTAGCTCTTAATTCGAGGAAGCCCATCGATTAGGGACCCCACCATAAAATTCCGCGAATGCCGCATGAATATCACATGATTTATTTTCCAATTCGCGGGGAACGAACGCCGTTGAAAAAATATGTAAGAAGCGGACTCGTGGAATTCCCGATCGAGGTATAGCCAGCCAGCATTAAGATATACCGGCATCGTCGCTGCGACGTGTGGGAATCTATTTTCTCCGTATATTTACAAATCTCCCAGCTAGAATAGCGTCTTGAACATACAAACGTTCGTAACCGGCAGAGAAACGACAGACAAGATACGCCCAGTTTCGAGCAATCGTCAGGTTGCTCTTGGATGAGGCACAATGTGTCACGAGATTGTTTCTCTTTTGTAATAAAAATTTGCGAGGGATTTATTCTCGACGGAATTTATTTTCTCGGAACTATTCACGTCGATACTTCTACGTGACTTCAGCGTTAATCTGCAGAAAGAATGTGAATTAAAAATATTCGCTAAAAGGTCATTTCTTTTTCCAGAAGTTACAGATTCCTCAACTTGAACTCTTCGTGAACTGAATACTTTCCCACGTGTTGCGGAAAGCAATATGCATATAGTGTCGGCGCTATATAAAACGCGTTGAGTCATTTCAGTGTTTAATGTCTGGCAGTGTATATTTTTTTACGTACCGGCGTACGTAGAACACAATGAATTCGTGAAGAGGCATATAGGGACGCCCACAATGATGGGTGGGTTAATGAGAATGGCAAGACGTCGGTGAGAGACATTCTATGGAAGGTCAATGAGGCAATTGAGATAACCGTCGTAATAACCATCGGACAAATGAGAAAATAGAATTTCGTGCGGAGATAAATGTCATCAAATTATTAAAAAAAAAGGCCGACTAATCATTCGGCAGTCATCAACAGGAGATAATTATTGATTCTCTGCTCGAGAATTATTGCGCCGGCTCGTTTACCCATTTACTCATTTATCCTCGATTATTCCACTTGACCCGATCGTGTGATCGTGTATGACTTACCCGAAGGTCCACCATATGTCGAAGCACATGACGTTAAGCCAGGAAAACGCCGATAGGCAAGAAAAAAGCGCGGTGTAACCTGAAAAAACATTATTTTTTTCGTTTCCTTAATGTTCGTATACATATATTTCCTAGTACGTCCGCGTACAAACCTAAAGCTTTGCACGCTGTCGTACTTTGTTCCTTAGTCGGGACACCAGGCGTGATCCAAGTGATAATGGGCAAGCAGATGAAGGCCACGAGGAGGCTGCTCACATGACACATGAGCGTTTTACCGTGAAGATTCTGCAGACTCGGCAAACATACGTACACCAGCAAGGTCATCAGCAGGAACACGCAGCTGATGATCTGCAGAACGGTGTTCATTCGGTACCTATGAGAAATGCATTTCGCGTTTCATATTTCGCACTGCACACGTGTGTGACACGTTTATCGCTCGTAAAATCTATATCAGACTATGCATTGGAGTTTGGAGATTGCAAATTGGAGATTAGACTCCAACCAATCAAATAACCTTAATCCGTTTTGCTCTGATTAGTTGAATACTAATTTCCAGTTCGCAGTTTAATATTCAACGCGTAATCTGATAGGAGCTTTAGATTGACCCGTTATTTTCATCAATTTCGTAGACATTGATAAACGCTTCTCTCTTCGCCGTGTATACAACTAAAACGTTAACAGCTCTCAAATGCAGGGCATCGTCTATTGTACGTTGGTATGCTACGTTTGTTTGACTTCGCGAAGTTTAAACAAATCAAACTTGCCGAGTTTCACCAAATTTGACAGTATTTGCGGTGGGAGAGCCGGGAGTCTGAATGCTCTAACACTATACGTCAATAGACGTCTAATGCAACGCGTTCGCTACTTCAATTCCTAAAATCTCAACACGAACTCGTACTTTTCGGAAACAACTTTCCCGATATCGCAAAGCGTTTCGACAATATTCACACTCAATGCGATCTCTCTTTTCGATTACATCTATCACGATAACGTAGTTGAAAGTGAAGCTGAATAGAGACTAGCACACGCGTGTAATTATTATAACTTATCGAATAATACATTTTACAATGAAAGAAAATAAAAATAATATACCTTTTTGACACCTCATTTGTTGATGGGGCGTCGAAACATATAAACAAATATAAGCTATGATCGAATTCCGATTGGTTGTACAAGATGTCCATGCAGTACTGGCTCTGGTTGTAGAAGGCATAACCTTCGATAAAAACATGTCCCTCTGACGTCAACAGCCATTCCTCTTCCCTTGGATCCACAGGAAACATGCCGTACTTACACGGCTTCCCAATCAAGACTCCGTAGTCTAACCAATCAAAGGGAAGTCTATTAACGCCGTTTCTTTGTCAGGATTCCCATCAACAACTTGTTGCAATTGTTATTGATTATTGATAGATTTCAAATAGACAATTAAATTATTTCTTAGAAAACAATAAGAGCGCTTAGATTTCATTAGAAGAACCTTTGGTCATGTTGAAAGCGGACGATTTCGTTTGATTCACGGCGTTTGCGAAGGCCTCGTAAAACTCAATGGGTTTGTCGGGTACAGCGAGTTTATTGCATCCCTGGGTGTAAAAGAACTCATTTTCGGCGCAGCACTTTCTGATGCAGGCGTTCGCGTCGCAGAATTTCGGATCTCTGCAGACACGCGCTACCAATGTTCGATCAGATGCAAAATCCGGCGTCATCTCGAGGCAAGCGGTGTCCTCGGTAACCGAGAGTTCCTCTTTGATAACACTATTCTTGAACGCTGGAACCATCACCTATCAAGTTATTTGATTCATATTAATCACTAATATTGCTTTAATTCACCAATGCGTCGCAGAAGGTATTATTTATAATTATTCTATAGGATGCATGAGATATTTAAAAAATTTTTATTTTAAAAAACACTATGAGATATAACTAATGACATAAGATTTATAACATCTGTCAAGGAATTCTTGAGCATACCTGAGTTGGAAGGTGCATTTCAGAATTCTTAGGAAATTATTAACATTGCTTTTCAGCTGATTAATTTCAAATGTATAAAGAGAAATCAATTAATTAATCAGTAAATTGTGTTTTAGAAACAAAAATTCTATTTATAGCCAACTTCCAAAGATTGAAAATTAATCTTAGTTTTGCTTATCTAATAATTTTGGTCTTGCTTATTTGAATTAATCATTATTCATATATTTGACAAAATTAAATTCTTAAGATACTTGAGATAATGGCTTATGGATGAAGAAAATACAATCGTAAGAAGCTTGGAAAACGTTTTATGTCCATTTCTACCAATGTAGTTTATTAAAGATGTATGACAGACTTTCAAAAATAACAGCATTGCCATAATATTTTGCTAAGATGTTAATAACGTATTTCATTCCTACATATGAAATTTGAAGTCAATTTACCGTATCGTTTTCAAGAAAATTATTATTATAACGTCTGTAAGACGTAATATAGACGTCTTACAGATAGTTATACATTATTAAACATCTTAGCAAAATATTATGGCAATGCTGTTATTTTTGAAAGTCTGACATACATCTTTAACTTTAATCTCGGTTTAACCTACTCTTTATCTTTTTCTCATTCTTAGAACTAGAAAAAGATAAAAAGTAAGTTAAACGGAGATTAAAATTAATCTACATTGGTTGAAATGGACATTAGAAGTTTTAGTTCTGTCTTGCTCACCGAATATGTATTGTTCCGCAAGAAGACATCATTTTCATCAATCTCATACTCGACGATCGGCCCTTTGCACGTAGGTGGACCTTTGATAGCTACCACCGCAATATTTGCGTCAGCCGATCCATTTAGCAAAATTGCTGCGAGACTCTCTGATTCGTTTGACCGGGACACGCAAGCTTTCGTGCGACTGTCAAATATTGTATCGCGAGGGCAACATTTTCTGACGTATGCGAACTGCGGAAAGGATGCGTTAATCGCTTTTATTTGTCGGTCTTTGTTCGATCGACAATGAACGACTATTACGGGGCTCTCTCCAGTTATTTCAGTTTGCTCATGAAGTATCTCGAGGCAAGCTGGCACCTATAAACAGTTTGTCAAATTGATAAACAAGGACCACTCTTTTTTAACGACGCTATATTTAAACCTGTAGTTTCACATAATCGATTATATAATTGGGATAGTATACTCTGATTATATCATGCAACGATAATAGCTGTCGTAAAAATGCCATCGAAAGAACTCTCAAATGTGGAAGTATGTTATTTTTTTCTAAACGATGTAAGTATACGAATCAAAAAAGCATTTAGCCACTTCTTTATCTGGTATTTTGAAGAAAACTGAATGTTAAACACGACAAATCTTTCTATTATTTTAATTTCTTCTACTTTTGAAATAATTCTTTGCATAAATGTACTTTTATTTATCTACTTTTATCATAGTTAATTATAGATATTTTTATATCGTTAGGGAATAATACGACGCACCCAAATATACTCGGGCAAATTGAAGGAGTGGTTAATATTTGCAGGAGTGGTTAATATTTCGATCCAAAGGTTAAAAATTAATGAAACGAATTAGCGTAATTTACATAATTAAAGAAAATGATAATATCATTTAATTGTAAAAGATCTCATTTTCTGTTCTATTATTATGCATCTAT
>NJRQ01000030.1:841485-854131 GCA_003063805.1 Aphaenogaster ashmeadi | reverse complement strand
CAATATTTCTGCAATATTTCAGCAATATTTCGTGCTGTAGTTCAGTAAAATTATCAAATATGTCACTGGCGCATGTTCACGCTTTAACGCTCGACGCTCCCATGTAAGGGCACCTTAATACATGAGTGGCGAAGACTGGATTTGAACCCGCGACCTGCCGATTACTAGTCGGCCGCGTAAGCACAGAGCCACGCATCGCCCTTATTTAATTATTAGTAGACTTTCTAGTAGACTTGGGTAGAATTTGAGAAGAATAATCGACTGTGATTGGTCAATTTCTTAGGGCTTAAAGCTTACTACATCCTATTGTAGACCCAGCCTTAAGCCTTGTGTCCACGATGCTAGAACTTGGTTCAAGTTCTCGGATCGAGAAATTTGTGGCCAATCAATTTGCAGCTTTTACGGAAAAGCGGCAATTTTATTGGCTACACGTTTTTTGGACCGAGAACTTGGACCAAGTTCTAGCATCGTGGACACAAGGCTTTAAGCACGTGTCTGTTCAAGCTGCAGTCACGTGGTCGGCTGCGAATATATACGCTGATACGCATGCGTCGGAAAATTGCGCAATGTGAGATCACTCGTCACTGTCAAGTGTCAGAGACGTCGTTAGCAATTGTTAGCAATCGGATAATAGTACCAGTGTTTCTTCGTCTGGTTTTCGAAGTTGTTTTGACTTGTGTGCCTAAGATTTTTCAATTGTTTTAATCATGGCTATATTTCGAAGTATAACGGTGGACATGTACAAGAGCAATTACATGTCATTCCAACTGCTGTACGCGTTTCATCAGACGCCTTTCGGAAAATGTCTCGTCGCCGTAACCGACACCAACGAAGATGTGGCGTATTTGACGTTCGTTGACGGTGATGAGGCGACAGCTCTCAGAGATCTAAAGGCGAAATGGCCGTTGACTCAAGCGCAGGAAGACACCGGAAACAATACGGGGACTGTCATCGCGAGAATCTTTCATCCCGATGACTCCCAGCTTCGTTCCGTTCGTGTCCTCATGAAAGGCACGGAGTTCCAGATCAAAGTTTGGAAATCACTGACGGAGATCCCTGGAGGAACGGTCACCACGTATGAGGACGTCGCGCGGATGACCGGTTGTAGTCCTAAAGCCGCAATAGCGGTAGGAAATGCAGTCTCCAAAAATTACGTTGCCTACATTGTGCCGTGCCACCGTGTAATAGCAAAGAACACGAGAGTCCGCGGCACCAAGTATGCCTGGGGAACCGAACGGAAGGAAACCATTCTGAAATACGAAAAGCAGCTCCTGGCATAAATTAATGTCTGTTTAAGTATAGAGTATGCTATTTTTAATATAACAAAATATTACAAATTTGATATTTGTCATAACTGTTTTTATATACTAATAAATTTTTATACTATAAATTTGATATTTGTCATAACTCCCCAGCAAACACCGAATATAACTGCCATATAACAGATATAACACGTGCATATTTATTTATATGTTATATGGCAGTTTGCTGGGTCTACTATTTACATATTTAGATGTTTTATGATTTATATTTCTCTTAGGTCCTCTCTATGCACAATGGAGGAATATTAGATATTAGGAATAGGAATTAGAGTTTTAGAATCAGTTTCCTCAATGAACACTAAGTATAGACAAATAAGTTATGTTGTGTTTCGTATTACACATTTATGTCTTATTAATATCCATTGTGCGTTACGTTCAATATTCATTGAGGAAACTGATTCTAAAATTTTAGATTTCTCTGTTTTCATCTCGCTGAGGATGGCTCCAAATGTAGCCGAAACGTTCGATATATATATTTTTATTTTTTTAATATTAAACTTGTTATAATGAATAATCAACGTAGTTGAATTATTTGCACACCGAGTACCGCGCTGCACTCTCATTGCCCGATCTCTATATGTAAATTTTTTAAAATTTTAATTCCTATTCCTAATATCTAATATTCCTCTATTGTGCACAGGGCCTTAAATTCTTTTATTTTTTTGTACTTATAATCTTTACTATCCAATTATGTCGAATTTATAGTGCTCGACTTCCATTTTTATAATTGCTTTTGTGATTTATAATTACGTCACATCTGATTTTCTTTTCTTCGCTTTGCGTTTAAACATTCCTAGAATATAAGTAAACAGTGAATTTACGAATATGTTATATGAGATAGTTTATTTCCTTTAATCATAGATGTTACGAATAAATGGCACATTTAAAGATGATAAATGTTTATTTCTCTCACATACATTGAATCTTGTAAAAGTACAAAATTCCTTTTGTTAGTATAATAAAATACAGTGATGCATTATAAAGATGTTTCACTTGATTCCAAATACATATTTCTTAAGAACGTCAGTTATTGTCACTTATATTTATATATTTACATTATGTTATTTCGCAGCGGTCAACTATATAATCTTGTTAGATCGAATACTTTCACGAATAATCGCAGGAAGTGCAGGTATAGATATTAGAAATTGAGTTTTCTATTATACATACACTTCATGGAAATTAATGTTTTTGCATATGGCTTCTGATGATATCTCGAATTGCTCGTATACACTAATTTGCGCTTGCAATTCATCATTAAATTTTATCCTAGACATTCGGATTTTGTAACACACTTCTCACGTATCCTATTATTGCTTCCTTGATTCTTTTATACAACTATACATCTTCAATCGGAATTGCTTACTTAATAAAAGTAAACTTGTTCACTATTATTTATATTAAATACAAATTAAATGCCAAGAAATGCATTCTAAAGACATAAAACCAAAATTTTAGCGATACTAGATAAAAGATAAAATGACGAAATTACTAATTATAATTTTCTGTACAAGTCGTAATTAAGCATAAGTATAGTAAATACATATTTTGTTAAATTTGCCTCACTATCGGTGTTATACATTAATAAATAATCGACGAGTTTACACATATATATATGTACACTTATTCCCATTTTTTCCATGTCTAAATGTGAAAGCCAAGTTAGAACCGTGTGTAACACAGATATAAATTTCACACACAAACTTTTTAAATATTACATTTATGTAAATGTAATATTAATATTAATTATGTTATTGTAATATTACATTTATGTAATTGTAATATTACATTTATGTAAATGTAATATTTATGATAAATATTACATTTTTATGATATAAAATTTGATCTGTGTTTAAACTGTGCTGCAATTAAAGAGCATTTTTTGTGAAATCGTTCTTTTATACAAGTGGAAATTAGTTTTTTGCTCTTTATTGTTGTATTTTTATCAATTCTGTTTTGAATAATAATATCTACTTTTACATAGAAGTTTTCTCTTCGTTATACATAAATATGCTAATATACATTTTAATTCTGTAAGCAGAAGCAATATTATCATTCACGTTACTAAGTTATTTTCTCAGCACTTTTACACAGAGCTTTCAATTTTTTGTTTTTCTATATCACTGATATGTATTGTTCGTGAAAATACACTTTTCTTCGTATTGAATAAGAATGTACATCTACTAGAATCATTTATTTCTAATGGAGGGGAAAGAAAACTAGAAATTGAACCATACATATTAAAATAGCTTTGTGTCAGTCTTATGCAACTGTATAATTCATTTATCTTTCTATGTCAAGCTATTTGTTTTTCATTATGGCGCGTTTTCTGCTCTACGGACATATAAGAAACATTTATTTGTATTATCATAGAAAAGATATCACCGTTTTGACTATACTAAACAGTATAAGAGACGTCTGACAGGTCCATTTAAAAAAGTTTAATAATTATAAAATTTTATCTTTGCAATGTTCAAAATAAACCAATTTTATAATCATAAAATTGTTAAAAAATTACCCATCAGTCCCTTTTATATTTCTATATCGTATTTCTATATCTCTGTGATGTTCGTTTCGTAAAAAAATTATTATTTATCTGCACGTAGACAGCGGCTCTTTGGATTTTCATGAACAGTCACGGGGAAATGTCTGTATCTTACAGTGGCAGTGCCCAAAATGTGATTACCGAGATTTTACTTGTGGTCTATCTCGTTCTATTGAAATCAGTGAAATAAATTAATAATAATCCGCAATAAAATCAATCACAACTTGATCATCGGCGAAGAGTTCATAGGACAATTAGAGCTCTACATATTTTATGTACCATAATGTCTTAAATATCGGTAAAAAATATCTGTAGCCATGAAATTTTCTCTTTTTGTAAAAATCCCTGTGCGTTCGGTAATTCGCTCGACGGAGCAGATTAAGGTTCTTGATTTTATATATATTCTGCGAAAAATCTCGCAAAACGCGGCGTGGGCGGAGTGATGCGCGAGATGAAAAAATACGATAGTAGTCTGCTACGTTTTCAATATCGTTTCACGTCGGTCTTCGCAATAAATAACTGGCTTACTTACGTCACGATTGTCTGTTAGACAAGAATAACAAAAATACAGCAATGTGTACTTATTCATTAGCTAGCTCATTATTAAGTTTGTAAAACTGGTGTCATTATTCGAGCGTGTACGGAGAAGCTGTCTTGAAAAATGCGATGATCACAGTAACGAGGAGCGTAAAAGTCATGGACATTGTTGATCTGCAAAGAGCTGACGAAGAAACTGTATTTCCTGGTACTCGAGTAGTTCCTGTCAAAAAAAGAAAATTATTCAGTTCAGTCATCGTTAATATTTAATTAATTTTAATCTCAATAAATCACGAGGAAATATTTATCGATAGAATACAGTACGTTATATAACACAGGACCACAAATTTTTTTTTTAATTGACACAAACTAGACCACGTGTACTATACGTATTTTGGGTCGCTGAAGTCGAATCCGTTGGCCGTTTTTGTCCATTGCAAAGAAATGTATTAAATCACTTAAAATTTTTAACCATAACCGACACAACAAATTCCTTTTAAGGGTTAAAAGTCCTAACAATGTGCTTAATTTTGATTGCAATAAAACTTCTCCAACATGTCACATACTGTAGTTATAATATGCCAAAATTCACTAAAATAGCCCTTTTTTGCAACTTTAACTGCAATTAACTCAAAATTGTGACGTGATAGAGCAATTTGGCCAGCGGCATTGTTTTTTGCGACCCAAAATCTATAAGAATCACCTACTCTGATCCCAGTTGATTTTCACAAATTTCTTTTTGTGGTCCTGTGTAATTAGCTAAATAAATTATACATTCAAATAAAAAAGATAATTATATATTTTTAATCTGGAAAAATTATAAAAATTAGGTAATAGATGATAAAATTCATTTAACTTTATTAATTTGTTTAAAACTAACTTACCCGATATCCTCGATCGTGGAGTCGTAATCCTCATTACTGGATTCTGAGGAATCGGTTTCATCGGAGTTGGCGCAGGACTCGGCGAATTCCCGTAACATTGTCCTTAAATAACATCGTCACAATATAGAAATCATATGTTATACATATATTATTGCTACAATAATTAAGCGAAAAAATACGACTTCTTTCATTTAAGATACATGTATTAACTATATAAAAAATACATGATTAATGATGACTAATTTATCTCAGTGTCCTAGTATAAAGATTTATCATTTAATTGACCATGAAACGAAAGATTAAACACGTAGAAATATGAATGTATCAATAACAGCGTCTCATAAGAGCGCTTACCCTTTTTGTAAAGACGCATCCCCTGCTTTTTGGGATCTATATTTCGTATACAATGATCGCCAGCTTCTTTGATGTATATCTCCTCGTCGTTGACGATCAAACCCACGAAGCACTCGTTCGTAGAAGTGTCGTTTCTCATAGTGTAGGTATACATCACGCCTTTCTCCTCCCATTGTCCCAAGCATAGATATGTTCGTTCTAAAGACAGCGAGCAAAAGCATTTTGTAGAGAAAAGAAATATTTTTATATAAATAATGATATAATAATATATGAGTAAACATATACATTTCTAAATTAAATTGCTCGAAATAAGATTTATTTGACTATTAAATATAGACCAAAAAATATCGATCAGAAATAGAAAAATTAAACAATAATCGTAATCGCTTTTAAAGAAAATGTAACTGTTTGCGTCAAATCGCGCAATTACAATTTCTCTGATAATTCGTAATTTTATTATCTTCTTTTATCTATTTCTAATGATTTGTCACATTTTTAATAACTTTTCCCTTTTCTTTAGATCTTGTTATAATTTTATGCATACCTTCGTACAGTTCCCCGGACTCGCAGTCGCTCACTTTAAAATACATTACTTCGCGAGTGTTGCAGTTGCTGCTTAATTCGGCACACATTCCCGATAGATCTGTTATCATTCCTGTGTATTGGCCCGTAATTGGGCAAGGCGACTCCGCCACACGTTCGATACCTTAAAAAATTATTCATGCATCAAATAACTGTGCGCGTTTTAAAAATATGCAGTTCATTATTAGATAAAGAGTCACTTGTAAAAGTGCTGTAAAATGTATACTTCAACTTACGTGCTTGAGTCATCCACACCGGTTTGTCCAGATTGGGATCGTCGCACAAATCGTTCTGATAAACCACTGGATTTAGGATCATCCCTGTGTGTGACATTATTTCTATTATTACGTGACTATACTTGAGACCCGAAAAACAAAATGCGATATAAAGATGGACACAGATTAATGAAAAATGAAAAGGAAAAAGATTTTTAAATATTTTTATACATTCAGGATTACGTTTGAGATTATTATAATTTGATTAATCTCCTTATTTGCTTATAAACTTTATATTACTTCGATTTCATTGAACCAGACATTTTCGTTCTTCAGGATTCTTCAATTATTAGATTATGAAGTTCTTGGAGCGTTAAGAATAATAGAGTCGCTACGTAATGAATAATTATACAGAATAGTTGAACTAGGAAATAATTACCTAACGTAAATTCTAGTACATTTTCACTGCGCTGCCTCATCATTAAACACACAAAAGCGGCCTGCTCACTGAAATTAAAAGTAAGTTCGTTTTACTTTTATATAACTTTCACTATCAGTAAAATAATATTTTAGGACACAGGAAGTTTATATATAAGCTGTAAGAATAAACTTTCTAGTCTTACATTTTTTAATTTTCTTTCGATAAAGGGTATTCGATATAAATAATTGTGCAATTAAATTGATTGCTCACCATTGATCCTTGGAGTACACGATATAACGGCCAGTCTCCTCGTTTGACTCCACCGTGATAAAGGTGTAACTATTGTAGCCATTGAGATCGGTGAAAGTCATAGTTCCATTAACTATCAGCGACTCCTCCCAGAACCCTTGCGCCCACTTCGGAAATCTAACAACGTTATTAGAAACGTATCGATTATTGTAAGCATTCTAGATATTAATCAAGAAAAAGATTTTTATCCGATAGATTACAAGAATATAAATGTGTGTGACGATAAATTAAATGATCGCAAAATTCGGCGTACTCACGTAGCAACATGAGTCTTCACGTATTCTGGCACCTTTTTCTGATTTAGGCTCTTGCTCAAAGTCAAAGTCTCGTATCCATTAGTTGAATTATCTAAATTCTGGGTGCAGCTCGAATCACTGCTGAATGCCATGTAAGTTTTCCCCCTCTTGTTATCAGTGTGGTATAGCTGAAAGTTGCGTTTCACTTATCACGAACTGTTACTAATAATCTCATACGCAAAATGTACGATAGATCTCGAAATTTATATTATACCAATTTTCTCAAATATGTTTACGATTAAACAGATTGGATTGAAAAAAATTAATATTTTATATTTATATCGTTTCGTGCATTGGCCAAGCAATTGTATTATTTTATTAATAAAATGATATAATTGACTCTCGATAAGGTCAAATAACAAAGCATAAACGGCAATTAAGAGTCAAGCGCGGTTTTATTGTTATATCATGATTTTTTATTAAAGAACATTATATTTTATCTATTGCGCACTGTCTCCAGCACTTGACTCTTAATTGCCGTTTTTGCTTTGTTATTATTTTATTGTTATCTTATAAAAGATTATTTATTATGTAACGCACCCCGCATCTATATTGAGGCCTGCCATCATTGGCGTTGTTATCCCAAAGTGCAAAATATCTAGAATTATTCGGTCCAGGCCAACTGCCCAAACAATTGTACGTGAGATCTGCTGAAACGAGATTAATGATGTATCTCGATAGTTTCTTAAAAAAGTCAGTTTCTTTGTCATCGCTTTGTGTTACAATAATCAGTTAACGACATCAACATTTTATTTAAATTAATTTGATAATGGTATAAATGAGGAGAGAACACATACATGCTCGTTAAATGTCGAGAATTCGTGGTTTCGCAGTTAATTTTACTGCTCAACTATTTAAAAATGTATGAATCTCTTGAAAAATATAAATCGCTTCTCAAATATTTATTATGTTGACATGCTTGTTGACATATATATGTATCTTTTGTTTCTGTTATATCTACATTAATGTAATCACGAAAAAATCTGAAGCGGAAGACTTACCGCGCGCTTCGAAGTTACATCGTTTGAATTTTAAATGTAAGATTGATCCATCCGGACAATTATTGAACTCGGAGGAGAACGTGTTACATTCCAACGCTATCGCGGAGTTATTGTTGATGCTGTATTTGAAGTGATAAAGACCGGCGATGGGGCAGTATTCATTCCGGATCGCTGAACCATCGATTTCTTTTGTTCCTGTTGGCAGAAAAAACGAGAATAATTTATTCATTGCACCCTATGATTTTATATACATATATTTATATACATATATTAAATTCATATATTTCTCCATATATTCATTCATTTAAAAAATATTTTTTCTCTTTTTCTTTCTTCACCACAAAGATATATATTGCATTTAATTACATATAAAATCTGAATCTAAAATATAACTTGAGAAATTAATAAAATACAATCATTGTGCTATTTCGAATTACCCTTGATTTGAGCGATTCTCATTTTCTTTATAAAATAGAGAACACGTTTGGACATGATCACGTGAAATCGGATTTTCTACGAATTGAGATTAAAGGATGAAAGCTGAAGGAACCTTTATCCACGAGAAAATCCTTTCGGAATAAACTCCCACGTTTTTCATCGGCGCTACAAAGAGATGCGATCTATCAGCAGGAAATAGCTGAAATTCTACACCACGTTTTCACCTAAAAGCTTCGGCTCTCTTCACTCGTCCTTAAATCATTTTTGTCGTCTCTCGGTCACGACGGTAATACAGAGAGAATACAAAAGAAAGCATCGGCGGACCTTTCGAAGATATTGGAAATGTGTGCGATAGATTACCACGGAACGAAAGCAGCAATTTAATAATTATATAAATACAAATATAATCTGTCCCGCAAATATCTTTGATGTTTTCAAATCGTTGGGCACCTGCAGTTTCGTTCCAAAGCTTCTCTTGAAAATCTCAAGCGAATGACTTCAAAGAAAGATCGTCGGACTCCAGGCGGTTAAGATAATAAATCCTATGAACAAATATTATTCCTCCACAATGTCTTTCCTTTTTCTCCTCTTCGCTTCCTCGCGACTACATCTTGCAAAAAAGAGAGAAGAGAAAAGGAAACAATAAGAATTTACTTGTCGAAATATTCTTTCTCTCGACCGTCTCGCAGTGGACCCCCGTGATTGAGTCCTTATCTGCTTATTGTATTTGCCATCGAGGAAGAAGGCGGATGGTGCCCGCAGTAAAAGTCTTCGTGTTGCCGTCTCGCAATCAGTATAATAAGGACAATTTACGATTCATATAATTATAGAGCCGGTTTAAACAAATCGTTTTAAACCCGGGACCAACTGTCGTCCACTTATCTCGACAAAATTTATTCCCTCCTCCCCTCGTTCCCCTGTATTTCGCGTGGCGAGTAATTCCGCCGTCATCTCGTCATCGCCAACTGTACTCTCGTTTTATGCTTCTTTCCGCTCGACTTTCCGCCGTGCCCCTGTAATTGCCAGTAGCCGTATTACTGAGATCGAAACGAACGAAGGAACGCAATTCTCTTCCTCGTCTTCGACCTGCCTTGCATCGAACCGCGCGCTGTTACACCTCGCAAAACAGTCCGAAAGGATGAACGCGAGTCGAGGAAAAAGCGATATTGAGTTAACTCTTAACTGCGAGTTTCTTCTGCTGTTATAGAATCTACAACGCCGTTCTAAACTTATTGTTAGAAGTTCCGCGACACAATGATGAAGCTATGGTTTTTACGAGACGTGGAGTAGAATGGCATAAGTCATAATTGCTTTTCAATTGAAGGAAGTAAAAGTACTTGAAAATACTGACGCTAAATGCAGCTAAATTATTGTAGTATTTTTTATGGCCCTATAAATAAAAAATTTATAATTATATATTACATCACAAAGTAATATTAATTATGCATTTTTTTGCATATATTAAAGTATTATTCTATTACTTATTTTTTGTCGCTATTCATCATTTCCTATAAAGACTAAAATATGATCTCATTGAAAATTATTCATTTTATAATAAATTTGCTGATGATTGATGAATGATACTAAAAATTAAAAAAAAAGAAATTAAAACGCGCCATATTTTTACAAGAAAAGTATAAAAAGTTGACACAACACGAAGCTATGTTTATTGAATTAGGAATGCGCATTGTTCACAATTTTCTTTGTCCAGACGGTGCCACGCAGCAAGATATAATTTGGCGGAACGAAAAAATCCGCAAGATATTTTTTTTCTTTATTGGCGACTACATCGCGTGTCGTAGTGTCCCTCGCTTATTCCACAACAGGACGATTAGGACAAGGACCTTTTGGGAGCAGGCCACTCCCACGCTTCCGACGAATACCTGACGATACTGGTTGCTGCGTGTACCACGGCAGGAAAAGAAAAAGGGAAACAGGAATGGAACACGACAAAGATTGGATGGGAACGCGAGAAGTCATTTTGACGGAATCTCTTCGGCGTTTTATCTTCCGGAACGCTCTTCTATTCTCGAATGATACCAGAATATTTGTCAGGAACAAAGAAACGTTATATAATAATTGTTATATAATAATAAAAAAATCGATTATTACGGTAAAGATATCATTTTTAGACATCTTTACTTTCTCCGTTAACAGAAATTCTTTTAATAATTACAATTCATAGATATTATACTTGTTATCTAAGGGACACGCGCGCACTCGCGTACTTGGCAAAATTTACTATTATAAAAATAAATAAATAATTATATTAATTATACTATTATAAAAATAAAGATGGAAATTAAACTAGAAATTTCAGAGTAAGATTATTTCAAAGGTCATTATTCCCGCAATCGTTTTTCGATTACAAGCAAACCCTTTCTTTCCAATTAGCTATAGCTTCTTTTTCAGGCCGAAAAAAATATCGATACCAGTGTGTTTTCGTGAGCAAATTCGCCAGATATGAATTCTTCACGCATCGGCGATTGCCCGTTGTCGGTTCGGCCTTTTTGTCGAAATCGCTCCTGAATCCTTCCAGAGCGCCGCGAGATTCGCTGAAACGCTTCACGCACGGACGTTCGATTACGTTCTTCCGCCGGACCACCGGCTCGCGTTTTCGGTTCCCGTAAAGCTTCTCGCGTGCAGCGACACGGATCAAACCGTGAAACCGGGATTATGAACGGAATCAGGCTCGACTCGCCGCCGATCGGCCGTCTCGATTGCGTCGCGAAGACAGGTGCTCGGCTTCTTGGGAGCCGCCACAGGTGAACGCGCGTGATAATGCACCGGAAGCCGAGGAATCGACGTTAATCGAGCAATCTTCATTAGGGAACTAATAACGATGAACGCGAATGCACGCGCATTGCTGTGCGTTAATGTGCGAAAGTCTTATGCGTCTCTGAGAGTGCAAGCAGTGTTAAGTAGTAAAACTTTATAAATTTCCGGTTGCTCTTGCTAATAGAGATCCTTTGTGAGCAAAACTTTATTTTACTAATCTTCGGTTGATGTCAATTAAGCTATGCAGTTACATTTTAAAACAACATCCACCCATGTAAGAAAATGCCAAAGTAAAGAATTATTTTATATATCAAATCTTTTGATCTATTAAGTTTATACATATATATATATAAACTTATAAAGATTTGATATAAAATAATACTTTCTATTATATATATATATATAATTTCTCTTTATTTATATAAATATATAGATATTAGATTTACCTATATAATATTTCTATATATAAGGGAAATTTTTATATATATCTTCTATATATAAAAATTTACTTTTACTTCTATATATAAAACTAGCTTTTAGCCCGCGCTTCGTACGGAAGTATTCTCCGCTGACTCGTCATTATTGACTCTCTTTCTTTTTTTTGTTCGTCTACTTTTTTTACTGCGCTCTGCGCAGTATGCATTTTCGCAGTAATCACTGCGTTTACCGCTGAATGCATTTCGACAATCGACAGTATTCACTTCCTTTTGCGCAGTTTTCATTTTGACAGTAATTACTGCGCACCTCGCAGAATGCTTTTTAACAGTACTCTCTGCACACTGCGCAGTATGCATTTTCACAATAAATACTACGCCTTGCGCAGAATGCATTTTTACTCTATTCACTGCGCATAACCCAGAATGCATTGAGTAAGTAATTCTCTGCATTTCGCGCAGATTTTATTTTGACAATAGTCACTGCGCACCTCGCAGTATGCTTTTTAATTTTATTCACTGCGCATTGC
>NJRQ01000030.1:822405-839690 GCA_003063805.1 Aphaenogaster ashmeadi | reverse complement strand
TACAGGGTGTTTCATAACATATATAGTATCTGTCCAGATCGTTCGATCGAACTCCCTCTTTAAAAAAATTAAACCCATCGTCACAATCTCCGAAAAATTTGAAGAATTTTGAGACCAGTTGCAAGAAAATCGGTCCACTAATGAATGAGTAGTTCGCGGACAGACAGACAGACATCAGGCGCTTATATATATAGATTTAATTTTTTCTCATTTGTCAAGTGCATCCCTGCATTGTCAAGCGAGATGAATGAAATTTTCACTGTTCGCGCAATTTTCAATCTCGACACATCCTCGCCGATCACTTCGCGATATACCGGACCTCCCCCGCGTATAAATGATTATGCAAACGGCCCAATCATCCTTAAGAGCGTTTTAATTGACACGCGCGTGAGAATTTCACGCGGCGTGTGTGCGTTCTGCACGCGACGTGCGTGCCGTGCGTTTTGCGCGGCGCGAAGCCCATTGTTCTATCCCGCGTCGTTACGCAAGTCTCATCGCTTCCTCCCGCGCCGCGGTCAATTAACGCTAATTATCGAGGACTACTAATTCGCCGGAGAGTACGCCGAACTTGATTCCCCGTGCTCGAAGGTCGCGCTCGTAATTCGTCCGTCCGATAAACCGGAAGTCCGCAAATTCCTCGAGTACATATGCATGCCTCGCGCGTAAATAATGCGAATAATTAACTTGTTTTGACCGAATGCGCGTTGCCCTATTGCGTGCATAACATTCTTCTTTAACAAGAGAAAGAACACGCAAGAAATTAAGACAGATAATTCACATTTTACAGATTTTCCGAATATATTTTCCGAACAAAAATAAAGTTATAAAGGATTCCTTGGTGCAGAAGAAGTATTGAAGATGATACAAAGGAACTTACCTATCTTCTTTGTTACAATCTCTTCCTATATTTGTTTTATTATTTCAGTTTCGTTTTACGTTTATGTATTTTTAATATTATACTTGCTATATCTTTCTGTTTGATAGAAATAATATTAACCTTAGACGAAACACCATCACGCTTGTTCCACGCTCGTTTCAATTCTTCGGCGAGTAAGCGAGACGTACTACACGATTAAAGTTCGCTCGGCAGGAATAAAAAAAGTCACGTTAATTCGCATTAGTAATAATCTAACTTGTTTAAGCGTGGGAAAAGGCAACATTATCCAACTTAGATCGCTCTGCATTTCATGCATAAGGCCGTATTCATTATCATAAGTATGGCTCATATTTAGCTCGGCGTACCTACGTCATAGGTCGCGGTCTCTGCCTCGGGAGTAAATTATCGAGAGAAATCCGGCTTCTACTTACGGTACAGGATTGAAGTGGAGTTCAGTGTGCCGCAGGAGGCCAAGGCGGCCGACTCGTATATGTAACACCTGTTGAGAGCTTCCGAGAACACCTCAATGACGTTCCGTGATCTCCGCAGCAGCCGGAAGCACCGTATGCAATCTTTGTCGTCGTACCTGTAGCAAACGAATGCCATAAATTGTCTTAGCAGAATTATAATTCCGTGATTTACGTGACGTACTATTATAATGCACGATTCTCACGTTCCATCTTTTGGTGCGCAAACGGAAAACAATTAAGACCATTTATTTGATATCATCTTTTTCGCAATTTTTAAGATGGTCGTTAAACGTCTGGATGTATCTACGTCTAGATTAAGATGTCTCTCACTAAATTAAAATTCTGCTTCCGAAAAAATTCATAAAGAGAACATGTGAAATTGACTGAAGAATTCTATTATTTGCAAACTCGAGGTAAAATTCCTCAAAACATCATTTACATTTTTCTTTCGAATCAGAGACTATATATTGGCGATTAAGCTTAAATTAATCACAAAAGATGCACTGATTGTGAGACCAAAAGTATGCCCAGCAAACACAAATGTAGCAGTTACATAACATAGATGTAATAGTTATGTTACATGTAACATTTACATCAATGTTATGTAACTGCTACAAACTGTGTTTGCTGGGTGATATCCTGCATAAATGTAACATCTTTGCCGCGTCGCTTTGCGCGCCTATAATCGTAGGTGGAAACGCAACATTACTTGCGAAATTTACGCCACGCCAATCCCAGAATCGTAGGGAAATTGGAAAATCAATAAAGGCCGAATTGCGGCCGAGGAAAAACTTAACTGCAGAACCATAAAGTATCGCAACAACGATATCCCGGGTGCGCTGTTAATGTTGACTGTGAAGCAACAAGACGACGATACACAGAAAGAACGGTTTTGCCGAAATATCTAAAAATTTGGTCAAATACAGATCTGAAAATAATTTTGTTAGACCATCAAAAATAACTAAGTAGAACACTCAAGTATGATGATAATGTTGCAAAACGTTTTAATATTCTAGCAATTATTTTGGGCGTCCTATTTAGTTACTTTTAATGGTCTAACAAAATTATTTTCTGATCTGTATCTGGCCAAATTTTTAGATATTTCAGCAAAACCATTCTTTCCGTGTACTTGCACCGTAATATCACGCGAATAAAAAATAATGAGTAAGCTCCGTTTCTCTCCCTTATTTTAATCAGCTTATTTGGAATCCGCAGATTGCGCTTTGAGAGTAAAAGGAATTTTGAGTACCTCACTTTGATAATCTTCAATTGGGATTGTATTTATAATCTCGACTTGGCCCGAGGCTTCGTTCGAAGCCCTTGATACATTAATTTATATTTCTAGAAACTGGAAATGATTTCCTTTCCACAAAAAACGATCCGCTGCAAAAAAATGGCATCTCAACGAGACGCACGCGTAGCAAACGACGCTGACTCCTCAGCCTTCGTAAAATATCTGATGTTATATCAGTGTTTTAATATTATCGTGCTCCCTCTTCTTGAGATTTAAGAATTTCTCACGAAATAAAGATACGCTGACATAAGACAGCACTAATGGCGGTATAATGGCGACGCGATAGCATCTCGATTAGAGCACTATTAATACTCTCGTGACGAGCCTCTCGTGAATTAACACTCGGCTTACCCCGGCGCAGGAAGTGGACAATGACAAATATAAAAAGAAAAAGAGAGAAGGAAAGAACAAGGACAAGGATCCTTCTTGTTCCGCGCGATGCCAACGACTCGCAGAAGCGACACGCGATATCTCGAGACTAAATTACGCGAGAGATTTCGCCGGAGGACATGTTGAAGACAAGGGCGTCCGCAGGATTTTTTCCAGGGGAGGAGAGGCGTGATTCAAAATATTACTCTTCCAGAATTAGAATACTTATAATTTGAAATTTATACACCTTTTGAAATTATAATCCTATGGATTAGGACAGAGATCGGCAAGGTTAGCACAACTTTGTCTTTCCTTTATTCAAAGGGAGAGCAAATGCTTAATTTTTTGCTGATTTCAGAGGGGGCAAATGCCCCCTCTTGCCCATCCCCCCTGCGGACGCCAATGGTTGAAAACTAAGTAGATATGAAAAATAGTGAAATCCTTTGTCGGGGTCGATTTTAAATTCTTGGAAATGTCTACAGCTGGAACTCGCACTATTGAAGCACCGTGCATATCGCCGAAGTCTATCTTGACTGGAAATATTGACTTTCGAAGAGATGGTGTTCAAAGACAGATAAAAAAGAGCAAATAAAGTGAAGAAGAGAGAATGAGCGAGATAAAGGTTCACGCTGCGACCGTCTGAGGAAATCCGTTTTATGGAAACGAGCAACTTTTGTGCAAGATTATATGGGAATCAGTATGCAGAGGAGGGAGTATGTTTTACCATCGCGTCGCGCTTTCACGGCCGCTATCTACTCGCTTTTCACACACGATTACGAAAATGACAGTGGTTGCGGAGGAGTCATTTGTTCAACAGTATCTGGTGTGTACCGTGTATTCGCGCAACGAAATCGCCGTCACAGTAAAGATGTTATTTAAATAATTGTGAGCCATTAGGGTAACTACATAGGCGCGCATCCGAAGGCAGATATTTGCGTTATAAAGGGTTACATGCCGAGGAATGTTGTTCAGAGTTCAGTATTGTATAGAAACTAATATAACAATCCCATTTTAATTATATAATAAAGACTTAATAACTTCAAATTATCTTGACGCGCACAATTTTGCATCCGTCAATGAATTTTCCTCTGCTTTCATGCAATTTAAATATAGGTATGATATAATATGATCCCAATTTAAATATATAATAAAAACCTGATATCCATACTTCAAATTATTCTGACATATAGAATTCTGCATCCGTCAATCAATGAATTTTCCTCTGCTCATACTTCTTTTATACATACATATGTAAATATAACGATCTTGATTAAAACATATGATAAAGATCTGATATCCATACTTCAAGTCATTCTCACACCTGTGTGAAATTAGCCCCCACTGTCGAAAAATCAAAATTTTCTTTTTGCAAACGTTTGCCCATTGTTTGCCCACGAATACCCCGTTGGAATTTTTGTTTGCCCCCCTCTAGTTCAAAAGTTATAAGCAATTCAATTTGGGGGGGGGGGCAACTTGACACTGGCCCCCAATGTCGAAAAATCAAAAATTTTCTTTTTGCAAACGTTTGCCCACGAATGCCCTAGAGGAGGGCAAACAAAAATTCCAACGAGACATTCGTGGGCAAACGTTTGCAAAAAAATTTTTTAACGTTGGGGGCCAGCAGTGTGAAGTTGCCCCCCCCCTCCCCAATTGAATTACTTATAACTTTTGAACTAGAGAGGGCAAACAAAAATTCCAACGGGGCATTCGTGGGCAAACAATGGGCAAACGTTTGCAAAAAAAATTTTTGATTTTCAACATTGGAAGGCTAACTTCACACAGGTCATCCTGACACACATAATTCTGTATCCGTCAATGAATTTTCTTCCGCTCCTTATATACATACTTCTCTTCTTGTATCTTTACACGAAAGATCTTACATTAGGATTAACATAATAACATTATAAGTATCTCGATCAATTTTCCGACCCAGTGAGCGCGGAGTAGCGCAATGACACCGGGACGCGAGTCAACGACGGTCGGCATGCCTCTGGAGAGACCGTCCGTATGCAACTGCACGCGAGTGAGTTTACAACGTCGCCGCATACCTGCGCGTATAATTGTACCTCCGAGGCAATAGCTGTCGCGTCGATATTATGCAACCTGTGGGAACGGGCGTGTGGGCCCGTTTATCGCCGGTCGCGTGGTCACCCGACTCTGCCATATATAGGATCTCGTTCTCGCGCGAAGCGGCTCCGAGGAAAGGCAGCGATCTCGGAGAGTTCTCCAGATATTATTCGCCAGCTGGAATGTCACACGATAGGTTTTGCCCATACGTGAAGCACTCTACGCGAGCGCTCTCTGAATTCGGAGTATTCCGCCACGATACGTTCGTCCTAATGGTGTCGTTCTAAATTTCTCGGCGAACAGCAAATTGCTGAATCGTTAAAGCAGAGAATCAGATACGCGGCGCGTTCATTTCCCGACCGGTTATTTTCTCTGGATGCAGAAAGAGCAAAAATTACACGAGAAAAATGCAATTTCTTCAGTTCTCTACACTGAAAGAAAGGCTTGGTTATAAAAATCCAGGCTTGGTTAATGTTACCAAGCACCTTGATGAAATAGTTTCAACTAAACGTATAATAAGTATTACATAATTTAGTTGGCTCAACTAAACAAAATTTGCTCTTTTATAATTATTACAAATGTTTATAATTATTACAAAATGTTTTGTTATTATTATTATAATCGGTAATAATAATCAAATACTTCAAAAGAAATTATACTAAATGCATCTCACAAGTTTACCAAGAATTTTTTTTTCAGTGTATGTCTCCGATAGTAGAACAACGGGGACACTTAATTTTTTTAAATGTATTTAAAATTCACGTTCGATATAAGTTTACGCTGAAATTTACTTTCTTTTCCGTCGTACTTCTGTTTCATGCGAATGCAATATCTTTTATCTTTTATCTTTCATCTTCGCTTCCCCCTTCGATGTAGTTTCTTCTTATAATGGTGTCCGTTTTATCTCACGTTTCTGATCGGGCGGATTACTTATCAGGATAATAAGCTACACTTAGATTTCGGTATAAATAGCTGGCGGAACGTTATTAATTAACGCGCCACCGCTAACTTTTGTGTTCCGTAACGCGATCGAAGCGGCAGAATTTGCATAAAGCGAACTGCAATTCAGAACTGCACGCAAATCCGCACGTCAGGCCGCGCCGTTCGCGAAACGAGTTTAAGACGCGAGAGTGAAGGACGCGATAACTCAGGTCGGTAACTTCCCCGTCGTTTCGAAAGCGTCTGTATTTTACAATCGTTTGTAACGCGCGCTACTTTATTTTGCATCGTCAATCAAATTACGCACGATCGGAATTGCGTTCACTCTCCGTGGAACTGTCATCATCATCATCATCCGACCGCGATATCCCACTGACCCGAAATGTAAATCGCGTATTGCGTTCGGATCGAATTTGCATAACGGTGCAGGCAGCGTACAAAGCTGGTCTCACACGAGCGACGACGAATCGTCGCACGGACGAACCGTACTGCAAAAAAAGAAAACGTAATTTCGCATGAAGAAACGCTTGTTTAGCATCCTACTGTAATAACCGTGCCAGAGGTGGCATTAAAAAGGCATTTCTCGCGGGACAGTCGCGTCGCTTCGCGCGAGTGGCTTTCCGAGCGAGTCCGTTTGTTGCAGTTTCGTTAATGACCGATTCAATTGTCAACGGCGACGGAATCCGGGGAACTCTGCGCCATGCAATTAGAGTGACAAATGAGCCGCCGTGTGGAGCCAGCGCGAGGAACGTGCGACTCGTCGTTCTGGGCGCGGACGTCCCGGAGGAGTGTTCGTTCGTCGCGTCGTCGACGATGCTCGGACAATACGAAGGTTGGGATACATGGAAACTGGAGGAGAGACCACACCACCTTCGGCTAGTCACTCCTCCGTCTTCACGGAGATTAATGGTGGAAGATGGTATGCGACGAGAGGGAGAAAGAGAGAAACGGGCCCTCTGTTCTATCCGATCGCCAAAGGTTGGGCCCGTTCAGCTCATACGAGCTTTGCATCCCCGGCGACGATATATTCTCTTCCGATGCCGATGCCGTTTCTCAACTTAGGCACAGCGACTGCTATGCCACACGTAAGAGCATATACCGGACGGTTCACGAACGAACGTCGTCGCTTCAACCGGCAAAACATCATCTGTGAGCTGTCTCTTATACACATCTAGATGTGTATAAGAGACAGGCATATTAGTGGGCATTACATAAAAAATTCACTAGTAATGCCCAAAAATTGTGTACTTTTAGTCTACTTTTAGTGTACTTTGTGTACTTAATAATGCCCAATTTTGGGCATTACTAGGCATTGGTGTACACAATTTTGGTCAGCGGTTTACCCCTCGCTGTTTGTTTATTTATTTAGTTTTTATGATTTAGTCTGTGCGGTTAATTGCACGACGTTGAACGGGATCAAAATAAGAATTTTCCAGATTGTAAGTGCAACGGCGATGACAGAAAGTAACGAGACAATCAGAGACTGTCTCTTATACACATCTAGATGTGTATAAGAGACAGGCGCAACCAGTAGATGAATAATATTTTTAAATTTTGTCGTGCACGGTAAAGTATACGAAGACTCTACCTGTTTCTCTACTTCGTGTGTATACGACAAAGTTTCTTTAATTCTTCTACGATAAGTGTATCAATAATTTCCCTCTCAAGTACACTACATGCATCCTATAGTATACGATTTTTAGAGTTTCATGTTTTTATTTCGATTAGGAATATATAAATCCGATAGCCGTATGTATATAATTTCTAACACCTGTAGAAAACAATACAGGTTGGCTACATTTTTACTAATATAAGGTAACTAAGGCAATCGAGAAACAATATTCGGACCCAATTTAGATACTGTAGAAGCAAACAAGCTTTCTCATCAAAGATCTTTTTTACTTTGTTACTGTTGATTACTACTTACTCTCTAAATTTCTTGGAGTGAAATCTCACTCCAAAGAGTGAAAATACTGTCACTTCGAAATTTGAGTGGCAGTATTTTCACTCACTTGGAGTGAATTTTCACTCAATTCACTCCAAAAAATTTAGAGAGTACTAGCACTGAGGAACGTAGGGAGACCGATTGTAGCTTTCTCAGTTGCTGGAATGTAGAATGCTTGTTGCATTCTTCTCTGTTACCTAGGCAATAGGATCTAAATTTTATCCTCTTGTCTCTTACAGATAACGGTATTATCTCGTTTTAAGAGACAGCTGATATTTACAGATGCACAGGATTTGTGATCTTAAAATACAATACTTTTGTATTATATTGGGATTTTAAAACACAGGTAATTTTGTATTGTATTACAATTGTATTATATATATATATATATATATATATATATAATTATATCAGGTTAGTCCTCTTGACGAAGTAAACTGTAATGTTCGCGAAACGTTGGCATTAATGATGTATCAAGATACGGTGGTAACCCACAAACAACAATTTTCTAACAGTTGTGAGGAAAATACCCGTGAAACCTCAAAATTATAATACAGATAATTTTTATGCGGAATTTAAATGATAATCATACCCCTCTCTCTCTCTCTCTCTTAAATATTAATATACTTATGCGGTGTAAGCTGGATCTGCGGTCGTATACCATTATCCTAGTGGACGCGCAAACCGATTATAAGCAGACCAACCCGCCGTAATATTTCATCACTCGCCGGCGATTCTCGCGAGGAAATTCTCGCTGCGGACGCGAAATACAGCGATCTGCGAAATCATTACGGGCCACCGCGCGCTCGGAGAGGCAATTTACGCGAATTCTGCATATAGCTTTTATACGCGCGTCGCTTGTCGCCCCGGCAAATTATTGTGCACTGCGATTATTGCTAATAGCTGCGGGCTCCGGTCGGCTATCCTCGCAGGACGCGCATAAACATCGCCGTCGTTTAAATATACGCGCAACGACGCTGCTCCGACATAAAAGTCGCGGGGAGGACGCGCGATCGATTAAGCGCGACGAAAGCGGAAAAATGCACGGTAATTAAAGCAACGATCAGATCTCGAGCAATTAACGAGTCGCGTCAGAGTGATACGTCTGTTGATTACAGTCATTTACATGTCGCTCTAAGCAAATTTATGGCACTCTCTATTTGTCCCTGTGATAAATCGTTCGGGGTAGATTATGCGACGAGTCATTGGTGAGTTATTTAACTAGTTAGCGACAAGTAAAGGATGAGAAATTTAGGGTAATTATCGCAACGTGTCACATCATGTCAAAGCGTACGATGGTTATTGAAAGACAAACAATTTATTTATTTAGCACAGATGAGATTTGTTTCGACACTACTGGCCAGTTTTATTAAAAACGTTTCGACCATGGATTTTGGTCCTTATCAAGTGAATAAATTAAACGTACATGTATAGATCATATACCATTACATATCATAGAAATGACAATGTGCCAACAATGTGTCAGTCCAAAGAAATATGTAATGTCATGAGTAAAACAATTATGTAGGAATTGCACGAAACATATAGTCATGTTGAAAATTAAAAATCTAAATCTCTGTCACAAAGAGTAGGTCTTAACGCTATAACGGAAAATACCAGTCTGATATTTTCCGTTATAGCATGGTCGAAACGTAGTGACGCATTTTTAATAAAACTGGCCAGTAGTGTCGAAACAGATCTCATGTGTAGTTTATTATTCACTGGCGAAGAAAATTTCATCTCCTGTTTGTCGAGGGGTAAACCGCTGAGGGCATTGCGGTGTACAGATTTGGGGCATTAGTGAGCATTACTAGGGCATATTAGTGGGCATTACATAAAAAATTCACTAGTAATGCCCAAAAATTGTGTACTTTTAGTCTACTTTTAGTGTACTTTGTGTACTTAATAATGCCCAATTTTGGGCATTACTAGGCATTGGTGTACACAATTTTGGTCAGCGGTTTACCCCTCGCTGTTTGTTTATTTATTTAGTTTTTATGATTTAGTCTGTGCGGTTAATTGCACGACGTTGAACGGGATCAAAATAAGAATTTTCCAGATTGTAAGTGCAACGGCGACGACAGAAAGTAACGAGACAATCAGAGATATGATTTCTCGGAATATTCATGGCGCGATAGCTTGTTAACGATTCAACGTGAATCGCGAAGTATATGATCGTGTCTAGAGAAGAAGAAGAAGAAGAAGAAGAAGGGGTGGGCTCTCGCGTGTATGCCAATTTATGCATACTTGGTCGGACAACACCCACATTGCTTCGTGAGCGTCTAGATGCATCGGAGAGCTATCGATTGGCGCGACGAGGATCTTGAACTTTGAATTTCTATAAGACGTAACATATAGCGTTTTCGATTGGGCTGGGTTTTGTAGATCCAGGTTGGGTTCCATTGTAGATCCAGGAGAATAGTCCTATCATAGTTCAGATCTAAAAGTATAATCCAATCAGCGCAAGTTGTGACGTCAATAATCGCTCCGAGAGCGATTGAACCCAGCCTAATCGAAAACGCTAATAGAAATCCTAAGAAATTGAATTTTTTATATAAGGCGACAAATTCTTCCATTTTGTTTCTCTAAAATGCAGGGTGGCAATCGAGAAGTTGCAGAAATTAAATAGCTGTTATTTTAATGAGTGGACGGGGAATAAAATAAATAAGTATTATATAACATTTTTACAGATCTATAAATGTATCTTTTCTTATACAAAAATAACAGGTAGAGTAACGTTTAATTAATTTCATCCAGACTAATTTAAGCTTAATCCCTTCACATCCTTTTCATTTCCCATGACGACAATATTTCTCTGTCTGTCGTCTTCGTGAATTAATTCACCGACAAGAGGCAGAATTCTGCCTCTTTGACTGTCCATTCATCACAACATGAAAACTATTTAGTGTTAGCAATTTTCCGATTGTTACTCTATATATAGACATGTACAAAGATCTTGTTTAATTAAGGACTTATGAATTAATAAGAAAGCATATAATAATTTTACAAAACCGCCCAGAATCTTCGCAGTTTTTTTTAGATCGACTTCAGTATTTAACTCCGTGATAATCCAATTGGGATTCCAATCGGGATCCCAAACGAGATTCTCTCAGAAGGGGTAATATCGAAGCTACGCCAATTTGGAGCGAGGACGACGCACGTTCCGCCATTTCCTTTTCGTTTTACGGCTCTCGTCCTCTTTCTGGAATTAGCCCGGGCTCGCGCGATACGCGCGCACAACACGAGTGTCTGCGTCTGGCGCTGTCTGGAGAGCCGGCTATTTTCGTTCCAGACAAGTCGTAGACGTCGCGGCATCCCCGGAGACACATCGGCAGGCTAATTTAACCTTAACCCCTTCACACCCTTTCCATTTCCCGTGACGACAATATCCCTCTGTCTGTCGTCTTCGTCGGCGAATTCTGCCTCTTTGGCAGGAAAAGCCTATCCCTCTCTGAGCGCGAACATTCTCTCGTCTAGACTCGCAGCGACTTATATAGAAAGCAGTAAAAGTCGCGCGTTTTTATCACGGCTCTAAATATTTCGTCGAATTTCGGGTCTCAGTAAAAATTTGATTAGATATCGTCACACACATTGGATGCCAATTTTATATCTTACATTCTTGATAATATATCAGTTAGAAATTCTATTAAAAAACTGAATCCATTACAAGTTAATAGAAGATTATAACGTTGTATAATATATTTATTTAATTATATCAAGTTAATTATATCAAATTAATATAAAATTAATTAATGCAACCAATGCAAAATAATTCTGTGATGTACTCTCGTAAAACTTCAAAATTTAAAATAAATCGTATTTAAGTACATTGTAAGATTTAAAATACCTTATATATAAAGAAAAAGATATTTAGTTATATATATAATTATTATTTTAATTATTTAATTATTTAATATTAAATTCAGATGCTCGAGATATATATGGTATAGCTATATAACTCGAAAGTCTCACATATAATCTTAGCATTAACATTCCTTGGCGTGCAATGCGCCAGAGCACTTGAGGTGTTAACAAGAATGCGAGAAGATTCTATACAAGAAATTTAACATAATTAGACACGCGCGTAGCGACGAGTATCGCATTCTTTCAACACTGTTTCACACTGTGCCCCGTTAGCTGCATTTACATGTGCGACAAGCGCCGTAGATATGACGGCATTCTAGTTGCAAGTGCATCGTTCTGTGAATACACCGTTACTCCTAATTGTGAGTCGACTATCTCGACTTACCTCGGTGCCGTCGCCCTCCGAACGCAAGGCACGTTCCGGCCAGCTCCGTTCTCTCTCGTTGCTAGTAAGTCAGAACTTCAATATTTACGGCGCCGCGCTTTCGAACTTTTATGCGTCTGTAAACTTTCGCAACAACCGTTCGCGGCTCTTAAGACTTTAACGCTTCGGCGTGGAGATTTTAACGCGCGAGGTTGATAAAGATGAAAAAATATATCGCCTCGTACCTCATGCGATAATTCAGTTACTCACGACGTGCGATAAGGCGCAAGATCAAAGTTGCGTTAATCGGGAGCCGTAAATAAAAAACGGTAAGGTGCAGGTAAAAAAGAAATAAATTGCTGAAGATAGTAAGGCAGAAAGATGAACTACTTATATACACATCAGTTAAATAATTTATCAGAGATCGTTATTTATTTCGCAAATATATTTATATGTTTTCATTTATAATATTTCTTAGTTATTTATATTGCGAGAGTTTATCCGCGTTAGATACCTCAGTATCCGCGTTAGAAACCTCAAGTTAACATTCTAAACATTACGACTTTATAGTCTAATGAGCCAATTATCTCTTCCATATTAAATGAAAAGATTAAACTTTTCGTCAAAGAAAAGTTCAATTTAAATACGCTCTTGCTACCCTAATTCCCACGATTTAACGATAGTTCCTGTAACGCAAGAATCGTTTTTCGACTTCTCTAGTCGCTCGTGTATTAATCGCTAAGTGGAACCGACACTTTCCTCGATGCAGGAAATGTCCGTGATTCCTCGAGTTAACTGACCTGTCCATTAGCAGCACATTATCGCCGACCCTCTTGTGGCAGTAGCCCCACACCGGTATCGCGTTGAAGGTGATGTTAATGGTGGAATACTGAATGGGCTCGTTTGCCATGCCTTCGGCGCCCTTTCCGCTCACCTGCGTCACGAATTCGCCCTGGAATTCCGCAGGAAAGTAACAGCCCACCATGAACTGGGGGTCGTAACCTTGAAGGACCTCGCTCGTGATCACCGTGCCGTCTGAAAGGAAGAGGATGAGTCTCTATTAGAGCTGGTTGCGCAAACTGCTGAGATTTCGCGGTAGAGGCTAATGTCTTCACGAGTAAGACTTTTCAACTTATTATTTTAATAGTCTATTCCTATCTGTTATTATCTTAATTTATTAAAAATAAATCTTGAGAAATTCTTAATTTTATCATTCTAATCATATAAAATCATAAATTATGATTTTAAATACATTTTTAAAAATAATTATGAAAATAATATAATGCTTGTAATTAACTTGTGATTAATTATCTACAAAGGCTGCATATTTATTGAAGCAAATTATTGTGGAGTGAATGGACAATTAACCGAGCGAAATGTAACGAATTCTCGTGAATGATGAGGGGGCGTGGGAACGACCTTAATACCGTCGGCATAACGGATTCCTCAATTAATTTTTATATTGTGGATGACCTTCAAACCGGAAGTACAAGTTCATAATGAGTTTCATAGGAGCGCTTGAGTAAATAAAAAGAATAAATTGTCCATAACTGTGCAGCTGCACGCGGTCCAGTCAACGCGCCGTGACTGCTTCAAATCGTTCTAGCGGCAAATTAGCATTAGATTGTCCCACGCGCATTTCAACATCGACAGGTGAGAGATAAACGGAAATTTAAATGCTACATTTACGATTATCGCAATATTAATGTTTTTTGGGAATAATAAACAGTTGCATTCAGTAAATATAATCGTCCCAAAGTGCTCGAAATGAGAACAAAAAGAATCCATAGATAGAAGATATTAATAAACGTTAAATCACGAAACTGCAACTGCGGATAATTCATATTAAATTTATTTCTTGACTTGGATATACATGTTGAAAGAACGATATCTGGCAGAGACGAGGATCTCGACAGAGGTCTGTGAAGTTAGTACCCCAAAACGCGAATTTTTATAAAATGCCAATGGCATTCGTTTGTCCACGATTTGTCCACGTTTGTCCAATCAAAATTTTCGTTTGTCCACCCCGCAAAACAGAGTTATAAACAAGCAAAAAATTAGCCCTAAGCAAAAAAAATTGCCCTGAGCAATCAGAAGTGCTCAGAGCAATCATTGTCTAATTTCTTATGTTTATTTGTTAATAACTCGATTCCGCTGGGTGGACAAACGAGAATAAGGAATGGACAAACGAAAACAATGAGTGGACAAACGATGCCAGTGCTTAATTTGAAGAAAATGCAATCAGTAGTGCTCAGGGCAGTCACTGTCTAATTTTTTATTTATTTGTTAATAAATCGATTTCGCTGAGTGGACAAACGAGAATAATGAGTGGACAAACGATTGCAGTATGTAATTTAAAGGAAACGCAGTCAAAGTTATTCTTAGTGACAATTGCTCGTTTTTTTATTTTGTTTATAACTCTGTTTTACGGGGTGGACAAACGAAAATGTTGGTTGGACAAACGTGGACAAATCGTGGACAATCATACTTATCCCGCTTCGCAATTAATAAAAAATGTTCATGGGGTTGCTGATGCCAAATTTTGTCCAATTTTTTAATTTGGTCATAACCTTTTTTTGAAGGGTAGACAAACGAAAATGTTGGGTGGACAAAAGTGGACAAATCGTGGACAAACGAATGCCATTGGCATTTTATAAAAATTCGCGTTTTGGGGTGCTAACTTCACAGACTTTCTCGACAGTTGTGGCAAAGAGTTATGGCACGCAAAACGGTAACTATAACAAATAAATTCGTGCTCTGCCACCCGCATGTCGTGCATTCAGCGGCCCGTGAAAGAGAGGTCATTAACGTTACCACTAAATGAGACAGGTGCGATGATGACAGGTGGGATCACCAGCGAACGCGAAAAGTAATATTATCGCTTCCTCCTTTCATGCAAAGATATATAAGTTATATTTAGTCCAACTGATGCGCCAGAAGACACAGGATTCTATTCCAATGGGTGATTTTTATCATTTCTTCCCAGTGAATCTAGGGATTAAAAATTTTCCTCTACTTGATTCTTAATATTCGAGAAATTCGTAAAACACTTATATTATTAGTACATTAATTTATATTACATTTTACATTATTAGTACATTATACAAATTAATTTTGACTTACGGATCAAAGTTTGTTTTAATATATATGTCGTGGAAAGACGGACTCTTCTGAAATCTTGATTATTTCATTTTATTTTAATATATTTATATGTGTGGATATTTATATGATACTTTATTTTAATATATATATATATATAAAACAAAAGAAAATATAAAACAATAAAAATAAAAATAATACTAGGCTCCCGGATATAAAATCAAGACACTTTGGAAAAAGCCAATGTGAGCCAACGTCGTTATTAGGGCAAACAAGAATAAAATATAAAATAATAATCCGGATTTCAGAAGAATCCATCTTCCCACGACCTCGGCCTCAAAAATCTCGTTGAAAGTGTGTTTTGCGATGTCTCGCAACGTGTCTAGAGCACACTCGTAAAACACCACGGAGCGCTGATTGAAAAACATTATATTTGGAAGTCGAGCAAATCGTGTTGCGGTCGGTCAATCGGCGGCCTCTCCTTCTACCGTCTCTCTCGTTACAACCGATGTTCGCGCAAAAAGCGCCAGATAAATTACTTCACGCGCGATCCGCAGCATAATGGAGGCCAAACCGCGATCGGAGCTCTCGCAGTCCGCGCTGTGGTGACCATTAACAAGGATCATTGTGCGTATGCACGTTGCGTCCCGTCCTTTGTGCGACTCGCTGAACCGCGAACATCCCCCATTCGTCCAATGGGCCGTGCAACATTATAATAGGTAGCGGTTTGAAAACCTGGTCGAAGAGAACGGCAGGACTCATGCACATGATGAATAAAACGTATCCATCCCGGTTATTATTGTCTCGCGGACTATAATTAACCCCCTCGCGCGCTCGACGATATCGCGCCGGCGAGATATATTCCGCGCCCGAGGAAACGCATCGCGTAACGCATAAAGCAAGGATCAGCGTGCGTGCAAAAAGCGATTGGAGCGTGTCGCAAACGCGTAATCAAAGTGACAGTGTTTGTCAGAACGTGAAGTGGGTAGGAAATAGAAAGAGCCGTTGATTAAATGATTAAACGTTAGTCGACGGCGCGTAGGTAGAGTTAAGCTTTAACGATGCAAACAGATAATAACAAACAGACCCCGCCCTTTCTTATTTAGCTTCACGGAGGTGTTATTTCAGCGAGATTTTCATTTGAGATTTTTATATTAAATCATTGACCGACTGACGAGGAGGAATAACCGTAATTCAAAGCGGAACGCATGGGCGCCCACAAGGAGGGGGGCAAGGACGGGCATATGCCCCCCTGGATTTTAATTTTTTCAATTTAGAATGATTTTATTGACAACCAGATAATTTTTTGTTTAAAATTTATACAATTAAAAATAAAAATCTGCATAAATATTTCTTTAAAAAATATTATTTGAAAATACATTCGTTTGGCACCCCTAAGTTTTACACTCTGCCCCCCCTTGAAAAAAGTTGTAAGGGCGCCCATGGCGGAACGTGTTGCACAACTTTCTCGAGTTTGAACTGTCGCGGTGAAAGGAATCGAACGAGCGGCGCGCTCTTTAATTCTTTCCGCGTGCGCGTAGATTCCGGATGTTATTAATTGACCGATAATTAAAGTCGGCGCGACGCGGACGGCATGAAAGCCTCGGGCACGATGTATGCCGCGCGGCAAAAGAAACAAATGATAGACGGAATAAGAAAAGACGGCCGCGCTTACGTCCCTTTCATTAAGGGCGACGAACGACGGAAGTGGGATCAAGTTTTTCCCACATAAACCCTCCCCGGCAGCATCTATACGCCGCGTACCTTTGTACACACGTGTTATTTCCCGGCGATCTGCGCGATTAATGCACTTGCGGCGATCAAGCGGCAATCGAGCGCTCGTCTCGATCCTTTTGCGGTTCTCGTCATATTCTCGGACGGAAAGAGTTCGCTAAAATTAGATCATTTACAAAAGTTTTCCTTCAAAAGATGGAGAGATCTACTTTCTGGCTTGTGATCGGTGAATTATATTTCAGCAAGAATCTCTTCTGGAAATT
>NJRQ01000030.1:782215-821947 GCA_003063805.1 Aphaenogaster ashmeadi | reverse complement strand
GTTGAGAGTAAAAGTTAAATCGAGTTACACCTTTGCCGAGGAACTGCTTCGATAAAATTTCTTCCAGATCAAGAGAATTCTGCCCGGCCGATACACACCGCCAGCGCAGCAACGCTTGCATATGTAACATTAATTTATCTTGAAGCGTAATTTCCGCCTCTAATGGGCGTCATCAATATGACAGGAGGGGGGAAGAGGGAGGGCGAGAAAATCGGTGCGCGCAATCTCGATCGTATTCAATGTCTTCGCATGTTCGAGGGACGTATCCTCCGGGCGACGCGCGGCTGCGGCTCCGTTCCTCAGGGTTGCATTCCTCGCGCGCAACCGCCCGGTCGGCCGACCGGCGACGCGTTGCAATTACTCGAAAGACTTTTTGGTTCCGGTAGGAGGCGTTTCTCTCATTCTTTCTCGCGTGTACGCGTCCGCGCTCCACCTTATCGCTTCCCTTCATCTACATAAAGGACGATCAACTGCCCCTCTTACGTGACCTTCATTCCCTGCAACTTCACTCCGTCCTCCCTTTTCCCGCGAAACCTCCGTCAGTCGATCCTCTATCTTATGCACTTCGCGATACCAGGTGTTCGCGTGCATCAGCCTTCTCCCCCTCGATACATCGGGATTATCGATGGACAGTGGGTAATCGATATCACATTGCTCTCTTTATGGATCTCCAATCTTATCTAAAAACCGCGTCGCATTATAATTAACGAGCAAGCGTCACGCATCGTCTACCATTTTACGATGCCCATGTAGGTATACTTCAAGATGCTTGCTTTTTCGAAGGTAAAGAAGCTACTATGTATATATCTGCATAATCGCGAATAATGGTGATCCAGTTTTCCATGATGATCGATTGCACGGCATCAATAATTAATAAACATTACAGATCGCTGCAATCTTCTTAGAAAGGGTTTAGCCGAGATGCGAGATAAAATTAAATTACACAGTTCGGTAAAAGATAGTTTCTCGTTTGATTTAGATGTTGATTATAATTCTTAGGAGCGTGCTTATGATATGATGCTCGATTTTCTTGTCGAGGAAAGATTATAATCTTTTAATCCGATTATTAGATATTTTAAATATTAACTCGCCAATATCAGCCTCTCCTTGTTGATATAAAGTTTTATTCGCCATTTATATATTTATTTTAAAAGCTAAATTAATATTGAATTTTTATTTTTATTTTTAGCTAATTAATATAAAATTTTAATCTTTGATATTAAATAAAAGTCTATAATTTATATCAATTTACATTATTCCAAGTATTTTAATTGATTCAAATTGCAATTTCTTCCTATAATGACACAATCAAGTATAGCAGTTTCCTTATAAGACTATGTAACAAAAATCCTTCAATTATAAGTAAGATACTCTCAATTATGAACAAAATAGGGTATGCTCGCTTTTTCGTCGATTACGTTCCCTTTTTTTCGTTCACCTGCCCTTCATCTCCGTCGTGATTATACCCGAGATTTCCTTCAATCTTTCCTTCGGTGCTACGCGTTCCTTCGCCGAGCGATTTGAGTTCCATTTCGCGAATTGATACCAGGTGTTCGCGTCCAGGAGGGTCCTTAATCCGTACCTCCTGGTGAATTCTTAATGAGTGTAAGAGGCTCCATATGCCGAATGATCATGATGGAAATTAGAGGCTTGCGTCTAGAGAAGATGGGGACGCAACCGTACATTATTTTAAGGAAGGCCTTGTCCCTCCGCTTTATCTCCTTTATTGATGATTCTCGGACCAAAAATTTGCAAGACGTAACTTTCTTTACTAACTGCATTCCTTTCAAATGATCAGAAATTTACTTCGATTGCATCCATCTCTAGTATACCGATGTAAAACATTTTATTATCAGTAACAAGCCCGTAACAAGTTATTACGTATAAGAATATAAAAGGGTGTAATTATGCAAAGTTCCTTTACATGATAATAAAAATTTATTTGCAAAGCAAAATAAAATGCCCCTTGATGTCGCGAGTAATAAAATACGCTCACGTTCAAGGATCGAAGATCAACGACTAGGAGATTAAAGGCTTTACGCTGGGAGATCATCGTTCTCTTCTCCGTATCGCGGAATCACTCGCGATCGGATCGGCTCGGCGCGAAGACTGACGCGGTGATTTCACGATCGTTCATCATGAATTGAACGATAAATTGACGTTCGGGCGGCCTTAAACCTTTCGCGTAATAGAAATCGACGAGGCTCAAGTCAGACCATGAAATATCGGCGATCGCGTTGAATCTCACCTTTGCGCGCGAATCGGCGGTACCGTTTTCCCGGCGCGGCGTTCCAATCGACATCCAAGCTCGATCCTATCTCGAGATCTGCGACTCGGACGCTCGGCTCGACTTGGCTCGGGAAAGAGAGAACGGTCTTCAAATTGCCCGTAAGATCTGCCGGAGGATCGCTTGCACTTTCCATTAGATCGGGAGGTCAGACCTTAAAACCGTGCGAAAGGTGTGGCCCGGTTGTATATCGAGTGCGCACCGCTGCGGCCAAGATTGTTTAATAACAGCTCGAAACGCGAGGTGTGTCTATGTATATATCTGTGTCGTTGCTATCACAATTTCACGATGATTTATCGTAGCCGGGGTCTATCATTTCAAAGGCGTAATGATCGAAAGGCTCGCGGCGATGATATGCTAAGTCATATGAGGGAAAGTTGTATGGAACTGTTACGTCGAATTTATTTACAGATGTGATTATATCAAAACTTCTGTACAAATAGAAGAATTAAGAAGTGATTATATCAATTCTTCTTTTTACGTGGGAATAGGAGGATTAAGAATTAAGCTCAAGTGCGACAGAACGGAATGTCTCTCACCTTTTCTTAACCTCATTAATTTAATTATATTTTCTAGAAATTTTATAAAAATAAATCCTTTTCTGTATAATATTATAAATTATAAATTATAGATTACTAATAAATTATTAATATTATAAATTATAAATTAACGCACACTCGCGCATTGCATTATTTTAATATAAATATCTGTTTTGGATTAATAAAATAGTTCATAAAATAGAGCATACTTTTTCATTGTGTTATAAAAAATGTATAATAACAAGATCTCTACTCTGCACCGTCATTAAGTACTACATTGCTCCCATTGTACAACACTTGTATCTGCGTAGCGTCGGAAAGAACTAATTGTAAGATCATGGCAAAACGATGCGGCGACCAGGCTGCGTTCTCTACTCCCACGTCTCGCGTCATTATCTGCGGCCGAAAAAAAGCACACTGCACACATACACATGAAAGAAGACGGGTTGTGCTTAGCTAACTCTCTCTCGGCGACATAGCTTCGATAAATCCCCGGCGCCGGTTCCGCCGCATAATCGCGGCTGGTTCCGCGGGGACGAGAAGGGCACGTTCGAGCTAGGCCGACACTCGCGCCGGCTGGAGACTTCAAAGCCCGTGCGAAGGTGTGGCACGCGGTGCGGCACAGGGTCCCCGGAGTTATGAGGTTCCCTCGTGATTCTCAGGAACCCGAGACCACCGAGTTCGGTCGTACATAATGCGCGGAGGAACATAATGCGACGAGCGAGCGAGCGAACGCGCGAACGAAAGAGGCTGGGCGTTACGCCTTCTTCTCCTCTTTCTTTTCTTCTTCTTCTTCGTCTTCGTCTTCTTCCTGTCTCGGCTCTCGCGCCCAAAGCCTCCTCCCACATACCTGTCTCTGTTTGTCTTACCAACGACCGTCGATCAGCTGTATTTCGAGAACGCGAGAGCCTTTCTCGCCGCTGCTGGCTGGAACGCGGGGTGTTCTAATCTCTCGTTTGCGCTTGTCGAGCCGATCCATGCTGGGAGAACGAGACGTGTTCATCTTTGTGCCTCGGAAACCGGATCATGATTGATTTAACGGCCCCTTGCCTTTCCGCGCGCGGCGTCGTTTGGACTGTATTATCGTTCCAATTAAATCCATTAGTAAATATTCAACAGTCGCAAATGCGCTTCGCATTGTGTATACACGTACGATGGAAAGATAAAATAATCAAAGATCGAGAAGGTAATTTTCTCATCTTGCGAGTTATAGTTGAAATTTCCAACTTTTAATTCCTACACGGAAAGAATGGTTTTGCTGAAGTATCTAAAAATTTGGCCAGATACAGATCTGAAAATAATTTCTTTGGACCATCAAAATAATTATGTAGAACGCTCAAAATAGTTGCTAGAATATCAAAACTTTTTGCAGCATTATCATTATGCTTAAGCGTCCTATTATTTTTGATGGACTAACAAAATTATTTTCAGATCTGTATCTGGCCAAATTTTTAGATACTTCAGCAAAACCGTTCTTTCCGTGTAATTTCTGTATAATTGACAAATATATCTATTAAAAATTAATTCGAAATAATTTTCTATGAGATTGCAATTACGGGATGCAAGTCATCCTTGTTAAACGATATTGCACGAGCATGATTCATCGTTTCTTATCAAAGTCAGAGATGAATATAGAATGAGACGTAATGAAAAATTTGCCTGAATAACATCATGCTTATTTAGTAACGATAAACGTAGGTGCGCATTTCCAGGTCGCGATGCAAACAAACATGCGCGCGACAGGTTTTATTATGTCTGAGGGACTTCCTATCGTCGGATTATCAAGGAAGAGAGAAGTCGAGCGGCGGCTTCGAGACGGTAAATCTTGCATCTGCGAGATGACATCAGCGTCCGAGGTTATCTCGACTGTAAGAATGTGCGGGTGCAAAATCTACGAAGCATCAGGTCTCATGTTGGTCATCAGCCTTGGTGTCATCAAGGCTGGTCACTCGAGACTCTTCGGATGCATCTAGATGCACGGGATAAGCACAGGTACCGTGCAGCGAGATCACTACCGTGATTCGCGACCCGTTAATGGCGGGGCCCTGCACGCCTCGTTTGCTTAAGAAAGTACGTGAACCCAGGTACAGTTACTAATCACTGGTCTGACGACGTCAGACGCGAATCTTGCGGGAAGGTACTCTCGAGATTTCTGGATACGGTTAATGGCGTATCTAACGTGATTACCTCGAGTCTGTCATCATCAGGGCGAGGAGTTTGCTTCGCATCGGGATATTAGATCGCATAACTTCTCTCAAGTAACCCTAGCAGATTTCGTGTCGAGATAAAATTGAAAGTCTAGAGCCGCGAAGTGGTATCTTCCATGCCCATTTTATAGTACACGAAAGGAAGCGCTCAACGTAACTCGATGCCTACACGCAAAGTTAAACTTTGCAAATTTCGATAATAATAATTTTTGCGCCCGTAATCTACATTGCTTCGCGATGAATCAGGATTGCGGGCGACTCGTAAAAAAACAAAAAAATATATAAAAAATCGCCCAAAACGGCTGTAACTATAGTTTTCGAGCACGCCTTTTGAAGTCGAAGGGATCTCGGCGAGGCGGAGTAATTCGTGCATGCATAATTCAAGCACATTCTCGTGCGCCCAGGTAGTTCGTAGGTAAACGCGGTTATATGGGAAGAGAGAAAAGATGGTATGAATAATCGAAGTCAACCCGAAGAAAGGAGAGAGGAGGACTCCTCGTATTTGCGTTTGTCATCTCGACTTGCGATTATCGTTAAGGAGAAATGCTAAAGAGATCTACCAGCCAGTTGGTCATTCCCGTGTTAGTCACCTAAGCCCCTGACGAGTCCGTATCGGAGCTCTCGCAGATAAAGAGTTATGCATATGCACATGAAGATACAGCGCGTCCCAAATTAGTTCTCACATGGGGATAATCAAGAATTCCATTAAACTTACATTTAAGATACAATGTAAGTTACGCGATATAAACTATATAATTTAAGTATGCCATTATAATGTACAAAAATACTTGGCATTATTTAAATCTTAACATATCAAAAGAAATTTTAATTTTAAGTAAAAATTGTAGATAATACTGAGAGAGAAAACATTTTATTTTCTATTTTGTTATATCTCTAACGACAGGCTTATCTCTTTAAAAGCTTAAAATCTCCGTTGTATCTTCGCCAAACGTTTAACCTGCGAAACAATGCTTTTGCAACACCCTGTACAATTATATTCGCGTGCCTGTAGCCGAGCATATACAAAAGAATTTCGAGTCGGTGTTGCATGCCTGTTTACAAGGAGAGCCGCCCGAGTAAACTGATACCGGGCTGATAGAGAGGAACTCGAACATAAACCGCGTTACAAGCAAAAATAAATTGAAAGTAAGAGCGAGAGAGAGAGTGAGAGAGGAAGAGAGAGACCAAGGACCGCTGATCGGGAGAAATTCTTAATCAATCGCATACATGGGCCTCGTATCAAAATCCAATAAATTACGATAATACTAACAAGCGCTGCGTGTGTTAATGTTTGCGAACGCACAATATTCGTATCTCCCAATACCCTTCTTTGTAACGAATTGGCCTGAAAATATTCTGTTTCACGATCAACTTTGTTTTATAGCAGCTGATAATCACGGCAGTATTTTTATTATCAACGTATTTCTCGCTGCATTTAATAAAATCACGTAGATATCTTTAGCTTCTCAAAAGATTGTAATAATACTTCCACTTCTATTTGCAGTGCAATGTGACGTTTAGTACGATCTCTTCTAAGTTGTTAAAAATATCTCATCTCAACCGAGAAGGGATCGAAACGTGCGTATTCGCAGCGGACGAGTCCGCATCGGGAATTCCACGTCGAGGAATGCTGAGAGCTCGAGAAACTAACGCGCGTGGACGACCAGCGTGAATTATAAACCTCGCCTTCCGCGCTTCGCGCGTCAGAATTCGTCCCGCACGACTATGTTGTCCCTGTCGCCGTGGTTGTCGCTTCGCCTTGCGTGACCAGAACGGCATCGCAGATGCTGCTACCTTCTGCGATACATAAACGAGCCCTCGGACGCGATAATGAGCCCCGCCAGCGCAGCTGGAGAGATGCACCGTGGCCGCAATAAATTATTCCTTACTCATCGCGCTCGCCTTGTCGATAGATGACAGATGGATGCACGGACCGGGTCGCTGCCGTGCGACGGTCTCGTTCGTCTGTCGATGCAATTGCAACTCGACGAGAGGGGGACATACCCGCTCATATTTCAATCGCGCATTTCATTCTCTCCTGTTCCAGCGTGCTCGTGCACGCATTCCGTGTAACGTGACAGTTAGATCTGCCGCTAATGACTCGCGATGCGTCTTATGTCCAATGATGATCATCTCCTACACTGAAAAAAAATGCTGTTGCTTCAATTAAAGTCTACGTCACGGGCTGCCACAAACATAAATAGTTCATTCAATTGTATTATGATTGGACCAAATATTTATGTTTGTGGCAGCCCGTGACGTAGACGTTTAATTGAAGCAACAGCATTTTTTTCTGCGCAGAAAAAAAAATGCTGTTGCTTCAATTAAACGTCTACGTCACGGGCTGCCACAAATATAAACAGTTCATTCAATTGTATTATGATTGGACCAAATATCTAGATTATTCTTTTAATAATGTAAATATTTGGTCCAATCATAATACAATTGAATGAACTATTTATGTTTGTGGCAGTCCGTGACGTAGACGTTTAATTGAAGCAACAGCATTTTTTTTTTCAGTGTGTGTACGACAATTATTGATCTCTCCTAGTCCGTGAGATTTTATTTAATAATCGCGATCGAACCAGGCATTCTGTCAAAACATACGCGGTATGGGAAACTCCGAGTGCGTGCGACACGTGATTAAAGGATCCAGTACCAGATCACGGATCGCGGAATGGCAACCGGCAAATTACGGCAAGAGGTAAATTCTCACGAGAGGCGTACGCCCCTCCTCTCTCTTTCTCTCGCCCTTTCGAGCGCAAATGCGCAAACAGTGTAACAAAGTCGTAACGGCGCTATTATCTCCTTAAAACCACACGCGGACCGATTACGCGCCGAGCACCAGCACCTTCGTCACGCTATCTCGACACCCTTATTTAAGGGAGCGCCGACCCGCGCGAGTCCGAGAGAAAGAAAGAGAGAGAGCGACCGCTATACCCATGTAGTACCTACTGTACTTGCTCGCGCGCGACGCAGCAGATATTTGCTATCTCCGCTGGAAAACGAGCGTTTCCGGCGATGACGGCGGCGGCGGCGTCGGAGGAGGTGCCTCGCCTTTCTCGTTCCGCGTCCTCTGTTTATCAAGCCATGGGAAACGTAACCTCGCGTATCTCGCTTTCCTTCCTCACGAGGGAAGGCGGGCGGACGCGTCATCGGGTTTAAGGACCTTCGCGCGACTCTTCATCCTACAGCAAGGAGAGAGAAAGAGAGCTTCACATTCTCTCTTCTTGAAATTATTACATCGTAAAAGTTATAGTCGCGAAACTCGTCATAAAATTATATTTAAAGAATTGTCACAAAATCCAGTATTATAAATAGCCATACAAATTGTTATGGTATAGAATTATTAGCCTTTAGTGGATCTTTTTTGGATCTTTTTACATAGAATATTCAAAGGTGGAAGAAGAGTTCTAGGATCTTCTTACGTCTATTTCCACCAATAAAGATTAACTTTAATCTCGGTTTAACTTATCTTTATCCTTTTCTAGTTCTAAGAATTAGAAAGAGATAAAGAGTAAGTTAAACCGAGATTAAAGTTAATCTACATTGGTTGATATGGACGTAAATGTCTTCCCTTTCCCAATCGTAGCTACCTCGTTGAAATTTTTTTTTACGCAAGTCGGTGATTGTGGCTGTTTCACGATACCGTTAAAAACCGGCGGTGACATCTCCTGCCGCCTTAATCCGAGGTAATTTGCGTTGCGGAAGCTGACACAATGCGAAAATTGCAGGCGGCTAAGAGCGCGATGTAGATAGGGCGATTGCGAATTCAGAGGAGCCGCGGCGTTTTACGCAGGTTTCCGTGAAAGCGAGCGTCCGTCATCTTATCCAGTCATCAGATCGAGTGCGCCGCGGAGGTGTACTCTTGCGGTATTGTGAAAAAAAAATTGCGGTGCCTCGAGAGAGAGAGGATAAGGTCTCCAACGAGCCGCGAGCGAACTTCAGCTTCTGCCTACTCGCCGCTCCTCGCCCACTCGCGCGCAAGACCTTTGGGAGGCGGAAACGAGCCATTAGCAAGTCCGGCATCTTGTTCCGCCGCGATCACGCGTTTCTTCGTAATCGTCCTTCCGAGATTTTTCTCTCTTTTTACGTTCATTTGGCGCTCAACGCCGACCGAGAGGTGCGATAACGCGCCCGGGATTTCTGACGGTGGATCGTGCGATCGCGCGCCGTTTAATTCGCGCCGATTCGTCCCGGTTGGCCTTTTTCCTCAGCCGAGTCTCATTTCCTGTCGTCCGTCGAGAATTCCGAGAGCGGAAGAGATGACAAGATGAAGAAGCGCGTGTTCACGATGGGAGCGCGCGATGCTTCAGTTTCTCTCGCTGGAATGTTCGTTTATATTATTTATTGGTTGAATTTTACTTTTTGCAACATACCTTGAGTTTAATGAGTTTATTTCTGCGAGTTTATATTCTCGCAAGATTTAAGGAGTACACGGGAAACTGTAAGGATAGAGTATGTCAGGCAAATCAGCCTGACTTTATAATTAACAAGTTCGCTGTTATGCGGGTTATCGACAACTTGCATACTATTTCTGCAGATTAAAGATCTGGAGAAGCGATTTAAATTTTCTGGTGGATATTTTTATAACTTCGCTTTTATAATTATAATCTCTTCGTAGGATTATAATTTTACAGTCCGCTGAAACGCGATTGTTTGAAGTAGATTAATAATGAAACGGAATTAATTAACATTATAGGAACCGGGAAAAAAGTGACAGTAACAGATCTGCTGGAAAAAGTTGATTAATCCTCTGAATCGAATATCCCTTTTTTGCCAAGTCATTATGTTAACTCGCTTGATGCATGACGATTTGTTTCATCATCGTCGCGACATGCGCGAAGGATCAAACGACTCTCGCTTCCGGCCAGCGAGAAATATTTCTTGCCGTAAAAAAGGCGAGAGAGCGTGCAGTAGTACTTCATTTCATAATTATGCGATACCGTAAAATTGAGATTTACGGTCGTAGCAACGCGCGCATAATTTACAGATATAAAATAAGTCTGCCTCACGATCTGAATGAACTCCCTCCAAATAAAAAAAACGCGTTTGAATGAGAAGGGGGCACCTTTGGAACAGACCAATAAACAGCCAATTTATTTTCGATTATTTTCGAATCAGTGTAACTTCAGTAACTTCAGCTTCGCAATTATATCACGTTATTCATCATTAATTTTTATACCATGATAGGTACTTGATCGTTAGAACAAAAAAAATATATATCTTTGCAGGCGTTCTCTACTTTCACCATTTTTTGGTGAACATTCATATTAAGATACGCTTTATTTTAATGAATGATATCAGTATGAGCTTAATTAAGAACGGCTACCGGCGTGTAATTAGGGAACCGCGGGAGGTCCGTGCGCTCTCGTTTATTGAGTAACTATTACGGGAAATTAACGGCAGCGAGGCATGGCGCGCGGCTCTACGCTTTCTGAAGACGGTTTACGAGGTGAAAACTAGCGGCGTGGGGAAGAATGGATCTTTTGTTTCGTTCTGATCAATGGCCGAGTAGCCGGCCTGCGCGAAAGAAATCCTGCCGCGTGGAATTTAAAATTCAGATCCCGCTGAACTTGTTAATTACCAGCCGAATGTAGAAAAGCCGTGTAAAAATCGACAATTTTTTTTCTAGCAACTATTTCAGTTAATGACTATCATCTTAATGAGGTATCTATATTATTTCTCGTCGCTCGATTAAATGCCAACAGTTTTCGAGTTACGAGCGTCAAACAATTCGCAATCGTATTTTTCGAACAAACTTTCCATCTGCAATTAATTCGCCATTAAACTTCATTGAAACGTCGAAAAACGATGAAAAAGAGGATGCTACGGCAAATTCTCGTTAGAGTCGAAGATCGCGTTCCTTTCTCACGTCGCTCTCTTGTCCACGATGTTCCCATTTGAAGGCTCACTGAACTGTATCGCAAAACACTATCCGGCCGTCAAGAATTTTTTTGAGGCGCGATAGAAGTCCGCTGTCTCGTGTATCAAGGGAATCGCCACGATCCACATCCGGTGGTCCAGCAGCCGTCCCACTTCGTCTCCCGCCCGTCGTTTCGCCGCGTTTTTCGAGGTCGGTGAGCTTGCAAAAAGTGACCTTCCCCGATCTTGGCAGCATCCTTCATCGGGTTTCGTCCTCATCAGCTAGAATCGGGCTTTATACACCATATGGCCCAAAGAAACGTCGTACCCATGGCCGCCCATGGGCGCCCACCGAAAGGGGCTCATTTGTCACCCTTTGTCGATCATTATCTTCATTATAATGAAAAATGGATTTTTTAAAATCATAATTTTTTTCCTTACATATGACTCTATTAACGAACGATAGCTTTAAGTTCTTGAGTAAAGATCAACAGCTTATCTTTTTCACTTCACGCATGGAATGTAAGATTAGCTCCTATTTTGCATTAACGAAAATACGATTCGTAATTTACAAGGGCGTAAAATTTATATTTCTCATAGCAAAGGGTAATAGAATTAAATGACTGTAATTAAGAGAGAGGAAGGGAGGCAGAAGTTATAGGACTAATTTAAAAAGCAATTTACTGCCACGTTAATGAACGAAATTTCTCTGCTCCTCGCATATTCATCTGCTCGCGGATAACTGAGGACGATATTGCATACCCAGAAGCGAATATTAAGAACAAATTACATTTCCGATTTTGTCGCGATGTACTGAATACACGACGCGATCAAATGCGATATGCGAAAACCTTCCGGCGGAAGGTTAAAAATGATCCGGTGCGCCCATGGATCTCCTGCCGGTGCTCCTCCCGTTGGCTCATCATCGTTAATACGAGGCAACCGTTGGCAGATGCCTGATTCCCTCTTTACACAACTTTTTTTCCCCATCTCCACCTCCTCCCGGCTCCTTCCTTGTAATTACCGATCGCCTCTGACGGGATCCAGAATTAAGAGCTTCCGCGGGACAAAGCACGGGTATTACGACGGTTTGCGCTTCCACGAACCGATCGCGCCGATCGAGCCCGACGATTATCCGAGCAGTATCGAGCGCTCGGGAAATCGGGACGTGACTTTTGTTGCATTCTCGAGCGATCTGTCCGTAACTCTCGCAAATTGCAATGTATTAGCGCGCACGAAACTTCCCTTGTTAAATAAATCCGATAGAAGTGCATCTCGATACGCGTTTCATAAATTTTTGTTTGCACGTCGAAATTATAGGTGTAAACTTGTTGCACGTAATTCGTCGCTTCTTCTCTTTTAGATTTTATAAATTTATATTAATCTCTTCATTTTTAGCATTATTTGTACCTTTACGTTTGACTTTGAAACAACAAAATGTAATAATTAAGCACTATTATATATTGTCAGATAAATTTCATAAAATAATTCGATTACCTAAGTCCTAAACGTTACATAAAACAATTGTCAAATTGTTATCGGTATGTTACGTACAGAGAAAAGTTTATTGCAAAATGAAGTAACAGAACGGAAACGTGACAAAAAAGAATCGATTTCTCACGATTACTTCGGAATATTTGGCCGGTACAAAGCAGAAGGAAGAGGATGAGATACTTCCGACGTCAGACAATAAAGTTGAAGTTTCAGATGACAGTGTGGGACATCGGCTCTGCGCCGTCAAAGGGAAAGAGAGAGGGAGAAGCGAGTTACCACAAAAATCTTCCCGCGAGCCTTTCAGCCGGACGAAGAAGCCTCGCCGGAAGTCGGTCAACCTAAAAGACCGTGATCAGCTTGGGAAACGAAATGGGGAGGAAAGGGACCCGCGAGAACTTTTTCGTCACCGACCTACCAGAATCCGCTCGACGAAAAAGTAGTCTCAAAAGTTCGCGCTTTTTTATACAATATCGAAGATCTTTTTTCTCGCATATTGTCCTATTTTCATCGCGATATTGTCGCAACCCAAGATTCGTCCGTAACAGAAGAATACGCGTATTGTCTCGCAATGAGATAAAAATATCAAGACCGAAACCCGTCATTTCGCCCGAGATTATTTCCCTTGCCACCGGCTCTCGTGCCAAGCAGAAATCGCATCATCCTCTGGGCGTGCTCGCGAGGCTCGAGGATCAGAGGAAGCACGAGGTGGAAAAAAAGGAGGAAAGAAGAGGAGGAAAGGACGAGCGATCGTCTCGCGTGAGCGATTCTCGGATGCGACTCCCGATATCGGGCGTGCAGCAACCCCATGCGCGCAAAAACGCATTATGCATCGCTGCGAGTTCTCTTCGCGCCGCTATCATCGACAGCGCGATACAGTTCCCAAGCCGGCGCGAACCAACAAGTCACGCGCGAGGCAGCCTTGAGAGCAGCTGGAGGCCTCACCTTGGCATTCTTCGCCGCGATTAGGGTCGCTTAGAAGCCCCGGATGCATTATGGATAGGGTACATATCTCCCTAGTCAATTAAAGAGCGTGCGTGCGCGTATACGCATGTATACTCTCCTTCTCCTATACTCTCCTGTTCCTCTCTCTTTCTCTTTTTTTGCATGCCTTCGTCTTTTCTCCGGCAATCGCTCCTGCTCGTTTCTTCATTTGTTCCGCTCATCATCGTGCCGTATACCTGCGCTCATTACGAGGACCCGCCTGATGAGAAGGTGCACATGACTGTCCGACATGATTTCATGGACCAAAGTGGCGGAGTCGACAGGGCGATTTGCGTAAAGACAATCTAGTTGACTGCCGTTTGCGTTTTGCATGCGACCGTTTTGTGACGGAATAACGACTGGTTCTTAACGATTGATACTATTTGACGAATCCACGCAAACATACTTTACAACCCCAAAAAGATTCAGAGTTAAAAGGAATGGCGATTATCTAAAAATTCATATTTTTATCTCTGTATCGAGATTTGGATATATCTACACTGAGAAAAAAAAGCTGTTGCTTCAATTAAAGTGGTATCACGGGGTGCCAAAAACATAAGTAGTTCATTCAATTGTATTATTAATAGACCCAATATTTGGATTATTAAAACAATGATTGAATTATTGGTTTAAAAATGCAGACATTGGGTCTAATAATAATACAATTGAATGAACTACTTATGTTTTTGGCACCCCGTGATACCACTTTAATTGAAGCAACAGCTTTTTTTTCTCAGTGTAACATTTAACGATTAATAATAATTTGTCCATTCCGCGCAAACACACATTTCAAACTGAAAAAGATTGAGATATTAAATACGTGTATTCTATTTTTGTTCTTTAATATCATAAATGGCTTTTTAATTATTAATTTTTAACATACTCTCTTTAACGACTATTATTAATTAGCGCTTTTATTAATTAGTTTTCCCGATTTGATACTTCAACCACGTATTCATATCTCATCGACTTTTCATATTAATTTTGCAAGATCAGAAAATTATAGCCCGGACATCAAAGCAAATTGTTATCTCATTAGCTAAAGTGCGTATCTGTATGTCCTTGCCAAATGGATACCTTCGCACTGAACCGTTGTAATCATCATATTAATGTGTCCACCAACGGCACGTGCCATGAATGGGGATCACTTACGAGGGGAGAATCATTCACTTTGCAATGGCAATCGGCCGCGAACGAGCAGGATTGTTAGTCTACGATCGGCAAAGTCTTTCTCTAAATATAATCGACTCGTTTCCGGTCGTCGTATACAAGCGGCAGAAGCTGCTAACTATAAATACCTGCGTTCGAGCATGCGTATAACCGCAGGAAGTTACACGCACGTAGAAACGTAAACGCGTGTAGCAGTCGGTGAACAAGTGCACGTGTCGAAAATCGAAATGCCTCTGCGATCGGCTGGAATTTCAATCAAACGGTTAACCTCAAATCGACAAACTATCGGATAGCACCTTATCATCTTAAGAATTAATAAATGATCATGCAGAGATCGTTAAGTATGCACGATAATGTTTGTACGCATAATGATGTTATGTATCGATCTCATACGTTTCTTTAGATTAATCAATTCGTATCAAATATCAGCACAGAGTTATTTCATTATTCCAATCCGTGAAACAAATTGATATTCTCTACAGATATAAATTTGAGACACACATTACTTTGTAATATATATTTACAATATTACGAATTGGACTTTTGTGTTAATATCTTAAGATATTGCTACTGTGATGTGTTTTTGTCATTAAAAAATTCTGGGGATCATTATTATAATTCTAGATCAAGCACGTTAATTTATCGCAAAAAAGTAATAATTTTTGTAATTATAACACGATCGCGCATTAATTTCTGGAAAGGAATAGATAGGATGTGTTCTTATTATTCTTGAAAGCTGTACCGCGGTTTAAAATGAAACGATATTAAACCATTTAAAGATAGTCGTAATTTATATAATTACGTTATTACTTTATCGCAAGAGTGAATTCTCATTTAACGTCGAGATATCTCTGCTTTTAAAAAAAGCCATTTAATTAATCCACTTAAAATTATTACCGCAATTCAAAGTAGTGCGCATTATTTCAGCACTGGCAATTTACATGTGTAATTGAAATGTATAAATCGCATTAATTTATAAGAGAAATAAAAATTCTCATTTCAATGCGTTGAAACGCGGCGCTTGTCCTGCCGCTCGAAGATCGAGAGCATTGCCATTCATTCTAAAGGTCTGTGAAGTTAGCACCCCAAAACGCGAATTTTTATAAAATGCCAATGGCATTCATTTGTCCACGATTTGTCCACTTTTGTCCACCCAATATTTTCGTTTGTCCACCCTTCAAAAAAAAGTTATGACCAAATAAAAAAATTTAACTTTAACATCAGCACCCCCATTTTTCATTAATTGCGAAGCGGGATACAATTGTCCACGATTTGTCCACGTTTGTCCAACCAAAATTTTCGTTTGTCCACTCCGCAAAACAAAGTTAGAAACAAAATAAAAAACGAGCAATTGTCACTAAAAACAACTTTTACTGCGTTTCCTTTAAATTACATACTAGAAATGAGTGGACAAACGATGCCAGTGGTTAATTAGAAGAAAATGCAATCAGAAGTGCTCAGGGCAGTCACTGTCTAATTTTTTATGTTTATTTATTAATAACTCAATTCCACTAGGTGGGCAAACAAGAATAATGAGTGGACAAACGATTCCAGTAATTTAAAGGATACGCGGTCAAAGTTGTTCTTAGTGACAATTGCTCGTTTTTTATTTTGTTTATAACTCTGTTTTGCGGGGTAGACAAACGAAATTTTTGGTTGGACAAACGTGAACAAATCATGGACAATCGTATCCCACTTCGCAATTAATGAAAAATGTTCACGGGGGTGCTGATGTCAAATTTTGTCCAATTTTTTAATTTGGTCATAACTTTTTTTTGAAGAGTAGACAAACGAAAATGTTGGGTGGACAAAAGTGGACAAATCGTGGAACAAACGAATGCCATTGGCATTTTTTAAAAATTCACGTTTTGAGGTGCTAACTTTACCTTCATTCTAAGTAATCGCATTAATCTAATATTGAGATATACTTTGTATGCAATTGCACTTAATCTATCGTGCAAATTAATTTCTATGGCGTACGCATTCGCGGATTCTCGGGGATACAGGTGCGACCATTCTGATAAGGATACCGCAAAGACGGCTGCTGCACGCGCGGCAGAAGATGATGCAAGTCTGGAAATCTTGCCGGACAACCAGACAGGTTACGGCGCTTCCGCTGAAATAAATTTGAGCGGAACGCGCTTGCTTTCCTTTCCTCATTAGCATTGCGCCGGATCGTGCGACTCGTTAGCAAGCCTTCGGTGGCTGGAAACGCGAAATATGTATTGATATTATCGCCGGATGTCGTCCCGGGACCATCGACTCCTCGTCGCCATTAATCCCTGTCACGACAGAATACCTTATCGATAGGACGACGACTCTCGGCATCTCTCGTTCAATTGATCCAAGATCCGAAGCTGCTCTAAATCGCAGAATTTCCAGAGCGAATGAGAGACCATTGTGAACATCAGTTTTGACTCGCTGTGCCATTTTCAGACAAATTAATTTTCTATCGCGAAGGTCTCGAGCGTGCGAACGCCTACGCGATTTCTACGCATATAATCAAGGAAGAAACAATGACGGTCGGGGTTGATCGTTTCCACAAATTACCACGATTTCCTACGACGTCGGTGACGGCTAATTGCCAATTAGAAAGAAGCTACAACAGTCTATTTCGTGCGCCGAAGAGCTTCCGCCAACATCTATAATGAGCGCTCTATGAACTAGGCCATTGCGAATTAGTTTTGATTAACTTTTTGATGTTATTAAAAAGGAGAGAAGATGTATACCGATCCGGGTAAAAATACGAAACAGTCTCAAGGAATTAGTAAACCGAACGTTTATCCTTAAATCTTATACCGAATTGTAACAATTATAAAAATGTGGATGCTGCGAAAATGGAGTTATTATTTGCAAGTTCTATTTCTAGCAGACCACCCTGCATGAGATTTTATAGACGCGATCGATATGAACTTGGTGATACAAAGTCATTCAGCTCGTAGGCGGCATTAATTAAGGATATTAATGAATCGTAATTCTATAGATATATTCAAGAAGTGCACGTGTGGATTTCTTCCTGTGATGTATCACCAATTTCTCATTACGGTTTTAACGACACTAACAATATAAAACGCGCCCGTAAACGTCGCTTTAAAATTAAGTTTGTCGACCTTAACTCGTTCTGCGAGAACAATCTAATTGCGGGTGTTTTTCAAGGTTCAAAAATGCGATTTGATGCATATGGAATGTAAGCTGGAAGTCACTATTGGAATTATGCATTTTAATTAATTTAAATTGATAAAATAAAATAATGTTCTGAAATATTTCACTTGCCTTTCCTTTTTAAAAAGTATGTTATACATTGCGATATGGCTAAATTCTTTAACAAAAATAAAAAAAGATTGAGCCCGATTCACGGAGGTGTTATGACATACGTGGTAATGAATTTATTAGCATCCTCATTTTTTTAACGGCATTAATAAGAAATAATGCACGGACCGTTAACTTAGTTTTTTTATCGGCTACTTCCGCTCCTAGTGTACGCGAAATGAAAACGAATCCGGACCGAAAGACAAGCGACCGAGATAAGAAATATGTCTAAATATAAAACGCGGCAGGCGCGTGATGAAGGGTTCGTTGAACAGCGAAAAGATTGAGGAAAGCCAGCGCGCTTTCTGCTTTCATGTCGAGAATTATTGCGACTGTTCGACGCCAAACAGATCCCGCCCGAGACTATGTTTCAAAATCTCCGAAACATTACCCTGGAATGTAGGCTTTCAAAAATAGGTGGATGACGTGTTTACACGAACAGTTATGAATGACGCACTCTTGTTTAAGAATACATAAAGATAAAAAGCGAGAAAAAGCAAGCCGGAAAGGAAGTTAGCAGTCCCGAGTTTATCGCGGTGCGGATAAATATCGCTAAGTTAATTATAGGATAAATAATGGAAAATTTTATAATTCCGTTTATGTACTACGTATTATTGAAATTCAGATTGCGTGCGATATTCCTGCAATATTGAATTTAACATCACTTTTAAATGATCTTACGATAACGAATAAAATCTTTTCTTCGCCAATAAATAGATAAAAAAACAACAAAATTGTTAATTTAATTCGACCTGACTGGTGCCTTTTTTTGTATACTACATCTGGCCAGTCAGGTCGAATTAAATTAACAATTTTGATCTTATGATAAATCTTGCGAAAAAAAAAACATGAACGTGCGTAACCATCCGCTCTTAAATGCGGTCCGATATATCGCATTTAATTTCGCGAGAGTGCTCGTTAAATTTCATTATGATGCAATTAGTAATGCCGGAGCGGCTTCGCAGAATTATACGATTCAGACTAGGTTCAGACTAGGACGCGCGTGCCATATGCGCCATTTGGATCATTGCGAAAGGATATTCGCGAAGCCCTCGCGGCCAGGAAGGAGCTCGAATACGCGATCTTTGTAAAAGAGTGTGCATCCGGATCTCCTCCTCCCCGCATATGGCGGGACGCGCCTGTCAGAAGGTACGTAGAAATTTATCAACCAGCTGGAGAGGGAGCGAAGAAGTTGAACGTGCGACACGAAATGGTCACGCCGTAATTTACACTTTGCCATGCAGAGCCTGAATGACACGGTGCTCTATAGAAGTGGGTGGATAATTATCCGTCTCCAAAGAAGCGGAATAAAAACGACAGCAAAGAAGAATTTTCTTACTTTAGTTGTGTATATATGATATTTAAAAAATTTAAGATATTTATGATGCAATTAGTAATGCCGGAGTGGCTTCGCAGAATTATACGATTTAGACTAGGTTCAGACGCGCGATACTTTTACATAATTTAATACAATAGAAACTATTCAAATAATCTTTTGAAGCACGGTGTATTAATATAGATATATCTTTCGAAAATTAAAAAAAAATATTTTTTTCACTCCGATTTCTTTGCAACTTCATACCTAATAGTATTTTGAATCGCTGATTCCGAATTTGACTCCATATTACAAAAACCCCCTGTATACCAAGTTTCAAGAAATTCGTATGTAAAGAAAAATGTATGCTTCAAAGAGATAATATTAAAATTGCTAAGTATATATTATTCTGTTGTTGCGTAATATGTATTTAATTATGATTTTCAATTTTTTACTTTAAGACACTGGATTAATTTATTGTAATATTTTAGAGATAAGAAAAATTAAAAGTTAATTGAATCGCAATGCAACGTGCGAAAAAAGTGTTTTTTTTTTTAAATCATTGTAATTGTAAGATGATACTATGCAACAGGACTTCCGTCTCCTACTAAGTACTTAATATAAATTTTCTATTATTACTCTTAGTGAATAACCTGTCGTCGGATTTCCACGTGAATCATCGTCCACGCACGAACGAATAGCATTTCAATGGAACACGTAACGTCTGCGAGAAAGTAGAAGAGAATACCTATATTCGGAACGCACGACACTCTTGTGTCACAAAAAGTATTCTTCTTGAAGCAAGAAAAGGAGGAAAAAAGAAAATAAGCGTAGATTGTCAGATATCTCATTGAATCTATCATCGAATTGAGAATAACCGATACTTCTTCTAACATTTTTGTTAAAAAAGATATTAAAAAATTGGAAAAAAGCGTGCAGAAAAAGTTATATACGGAAAACTTACGATTATCTTAAGCCTTCTAATTAGATAAGGATAATAAACGCAATTAACGCATTTGTTATACTTTATTTTTCACGGGATTTTTTTCATTATTTCTCGTTGTTAACGTGCAACATTAAAATATTGTCAACGCTTTGCAAATTGATTTGTGGATCGGATTGTAAAGCGTCAGCGCGAATTCCTCTTTCGCGGCAAGACGCACTCGTAACTGTCGGTTTCTCAGCGCGAGTGCTGCATGTGCGAATTGGCACTCGCGCTCGCAACTGTCTCGCCCGAGTCGTGTGAACTGGTTTCCTTTTCTAAGGTGGTCGAAGAATAGACCGCCGGAATGCGCGGAGGGTGCATGTCGAAAGCGAGACGCGTCATTGTCTTGATAAAAGCCGAGGCTTCTGTAACGACTCGCCGTTCTTCCTCGTTTAGTGGATCTGCATAGATCGATCTGCGCGAAAGCGAATGGCGCGAAGCGCGGCGGAAACGATCCATTCGGTCTGTATCGATCGTGAGAGTTTCGTAATCTTCTGCGTAGTAAATATTGTGTTTCATAACGATGAAAGAATCAGTATAATGCAAATGAACGCGAATATAACGAAATATTTTGCTCGTTGTTGCTTATACAGATAATTCCTTCTTTTATTTATATAGATTTCTCTCTCTCTCTCTCTCTCTCTCTCTCTCTCTCTCTCTCTCTCTCTCTCTCTCTCTCTCTCTCTCTCTCTTTCTCTCTCTCTTTCTCTTCATATAAACGGAAAAGCAATTTCAGATGTAAGGGGAGCGGGACTTGCAACAGAAGTCTGCGAAGTTTCCTGCAATCAGAAAGATACGAAACTGCATTTTACGATAAAGATAGTATTAAGACTCGCTTCACGCTCGGAATAATCTTCCGGACATCTCCATGATTTGCAGGTAATTCGAATTATGAATGCGAAACAGATTCAAGAAACGCTTTCTTACCATGCACGCGGTTAATGAGAGAGCGGTGGAAAGACGCTTAGTGATATCATTTGTATAACTGCGACTTATAATTTAAATCTCGAAATAATAGCGTCATATAAAAGGAAAAGAAATTAATTAATTAACAACCGTATTAGAATGTAAGCTTTTGTGCTAAATCATAGAGCAGCGTTATTTAAAATTATTTAAGAATAGAATCCATCTTCACGCAAATGGCATTTCTTTCGCCAAGGTTCGCACTCGTTGTCACGCCAATCGCGCGGGATTGCGTTGACGTGAGTCGATTTCCTGACAAACTCGTTATGATGCACCGAAGAGGCGCCGAGCGCCCGCTCAGTCGCTCGCGATTAGTCATCTCATCAGCAGTCGAGAAAAAGAAGGAGGAGAGACTCTGAACGGGCTGACGTGACGTGTCCTCCTTCGGTGTGCAGCTTCACGTCCGACAACGTAATCGAGGCGCATGCTAAGAGGCCGGATCGAGGTTGTCAGGTCGTCACACTCGGTGTGGCAGTGCAACAATGACCGGCGGAATGAGCGAAGCGAAAGAGAGTCGGCCGGAAGCTCCTTATAATCCGCGAATGCCTGCGTTGCTGCCGTGCAACCCGAGGGACTCCTGGCATTTAGAACTGCTAGCTATAGCGACTATAGGCGGCACAAAAGTGGAGCCTTGAAATTCGGGGCGGGGACACTCGATCGCCGACGCGAAATAATCGGCGCGCGTTTCGTCCTGCACGCCGGATGTCTTTTCAACTACGGAAACTAAGAGAGCCTAAGAATAGCGGCGGTTGCTTTAACGGTGAGACCTCGCCTGCGTTGCGGAGTTACGTAATACCGAAGTTAGGGTCCTTGAAAGTTAAATCTCGCGTTGTCGTACGCAATTTTTAATAACGTACACGTTTCTGCTAAAACGCGTGGCCGGTATGCGAATAATTACTATCTCTTGAACAATAACGTCAATTCGTGCTGACAGATGAAAGATATTGGCAATCTCATTTTATTCGTAGAGACACTTCCGGCGCCGAGATTCCTCGTTGGCGACGTCGGGCCCGGAATGACTCGAGTTCTCGCGAACTTCGGGTGCGGCGCGTTTCTCTGAAACGGATTTCGAAGGATGTCGAGGGCTGTTACGCGAAACTGCTTACGTTTTGCAGAATGGATCGCAAATTACAATGCAATCCTTCTTCGACGCGGCAACATCTGGTGTACCTTCTTGTGGTAGACGCCAAGACTTCCCCTTCGGATCGCGTGCGAGACGCGCCGCCGTGTATACACACGCCGTGTATCATGCGAAATTCCCTTGAATTTTCAGACGGATGTTCTAAGCCGGGTTTGTCATCCGCACGGGCCCCAAACGGAGGTCTCGCGTGAGTAAGAGCGGTCCCTTTCAGGCCCCGTTCTGACCGCGGGTTCATCAAAGTCCCGGATTCTCTGCGAGATCCGCCGTCATCACTAGCAATTTTCAAATTCGCGAGGGTACCATGACAAAGGGAATTTTCGATAATAGGATTCCCCTCCCCCCCTTCTTCGTAAATACTAGATATTTTTGTGATCCCTGCGCCGCTTCTTCGTTCCTCTCTCGATTCGTTCTCTCGACGGCTTGGTCGGAATAAATTCTGTTTCCGTCGACCATAGCATTTAGAAGGCCGTGTTTCTATCTATCATTATAGCGGCGTGCGTCGTCTGCAATAATACCAGGTAAAGGCTACATTCCGGCACCTTAATAAACCTTAATTTATGCCCCGCCACAACTCGTAATTTCCGCGTGCAATGCGTAACTGCGACATAGTTTTTTTTCTTTTCTTCTCTCTATAGTTTTTGATACGCATTTCGAATTGTATCATCGGACTGCTGAAAATATAAGTCAATATTTTCATTGCCTCGTCCTACGTTTCAATCAAAATTTACGATTACCTTTTATTAGATCGAGACAATTCCTTGTTCCTTCGACAATGGAAACTTTTTATAAATTATTTTTTCTAACCTTCTTAAGAGTTTCTATTGCATTGTATATTATCAGACAACGAAAATTCAAAAAATTTTTTAAATAATTTAATTCTTTGCTCGGAGTAATACTTCCCATAAAACTTTTGATCAAATTTGACGCATACAGCCAACTAAAAAATATTAATCTTACTTCAATTATTCACCATATAAACAGTTTAAAACTACATACTCCTCAGAAATGTTAGAGTCAATGGTAATAATCAGAATTACTGTCCTTCCTTATATATGTGCATAAGTATTTGTAGTGTTCCTCGGCGTATGAATACGCTCGGACATCTCTCTCTGTTCCGCAATCTGAGCGTGGAAAGGAAGACCTTTCGTGGTTCGAACCTAGTTAAGGCTATCATTTATTATAATATCTATCCGGTTACGGGTCATGGTTTCGGTTTGTTGGGGGTTTCGTGGTTATTAAGGTTTCACCGTGGAGTCACTTTACGCAAAACCTATCGCGTGCTTCAGTCGTAATCAGCGTATGCAAGAATGTACCGAGAAATACGTGAGCAAAAGATAATGGAGGATTTACTTCCTTTCTATTATTGTCGTATCATACACACTGCATTTTTTATATTTCCGTTTGCGACATCACGCATTCGATCCTTTCCATGGAAAAATGTCAGATGCTTTAGGTTAAAAATATCAAACAATGTGTTCATTATTATAAATATATTATATATAAAATATATAAAAGTACAAATAAATTAAATAACAATAACATGCTGATTATTATCAGTATTTATAAAATCACAAGATTATCAAATAGCTGCTTCCCAATTTTATTAATTTAATTTTTTTAAATTTCACTGCAGTTGTAGATCTGCGCAAATTCTCTACGTGACATTGGCTAAATTTGATCTCTTATATCACGAAAGATATTGTGATCTCATCAGAATTTTTGACTCTAATTTTTGACTCTAGTTAATTTCTAAAATACGGCGTTAAGTATCATATAGTGATTGCGGGATATTCTATATATGTGTGAGAAAGATAATTTTTGATTATTATATTTCGAGTAGCACAAATGATCGTATATTAAGTCAGAATGGCGGTATATTGGCCACGAAAAGAGACAAGTGAATGAAACATGCTGTATTCAGGGAAGGACATTATGCGAGGATGGCACGAGCTTAACGTCCACGATGTATTATATCACGCACGTACTACACTCGCATGCGAATACTTACGTATTGTCCAGAATCGCGGACCATGAAAAACCAGTCTCGCAGTAGCTCGTGCCGAACTTTCAGACTCTAGCATACGTATTTATATCAGCCTCGCTTATACTCGAATACAGAATGAATCACGCGAGTGATTCTCTGACATCAAAATATTCACTTATCATTACATCGAGACTATCGGTGTCTTAATATTATCGTAGGGAGAGAACAATACTCAATTGACCCAGGTAATCCACGAATTGAAAAAAACGTGGCTTAATGCTTTTGAATCAAGACGTTTCAGCGACCGGTCCGGGTGAAGTTCACTGGCGACCGGGACATACGAGTGAAGTTCACTGGCTCCCGAAACATAATGAAAAGAACGTCCAATAAATGCGCGCATGGCGTGTATGCGCGTAATTTCGAGGCATTGTGCGGCGGTATCACGCGGTATTAAGAAGCGAGCAATTTTCTGCCGTCGCAGAAGCGGAGGGCCAAGAGGGATAGGAGAAATCGGAAGTGCGCGCCCCTGCACGCGCGGCAGATGTTCGTTTCGCGAATGCTTCTTGATTCCCGTGCACGCTCGGCACGCGTTTATTGTCGCGCGGAGAGAGAACAGGGCCAGGGAGAGCCCTTTTCCCTTTCCCTTTCCTGCTCTGCATGCACGCCGGTTCCACCTTCCTTCTCACGAGGAACCGGACTCTGCGGAGTCTGGTAGTCTCTATTATAGGGTTGGCCCCTCCTCGGCGCGACGTTGACTTTCGCCGCGAAACTTCGCGCACGCTGAACAGGAATTTCGAGAGGAGCTTTTCTTCCCGCGCGTCAGGACGTTGGCGACTCCGTCGGGACGAGATCGTTCTCTCGTAACGACTCCTCGTCCCAGGATCCGTTGTTACGAGAAGATGGTCGAGCGGAAGCGCAACGAACTCGCGTGAGCGCGGCCTGTACTTAGAACGCGTTAGCGTTTGAGGAAGTTAACAGTAAAATAAAATGCACGTCTTTTAACCGGTTCGAGCGGTGGTTATTGCGAGGGATGAGAATGCAGCGTGTGCGTAATTTTAAGGGGACGTTCAACAATAATTTGAATGTTAAGATATTTTTAATATAAACATTCTAAATTATATTAGATCTTCATATGTAAGCGGATATCGTAATTTATTATATATATATACAATGTATATATATCAATGTCCATAGATTTTGATAAAATGATTAATAAAATAATTCATTTAATGAATAATTAATCTGATAAAATAATTAATAAAAACTATTAAAAATTTAAAACATGTGGAAAATCGAATATAGTCCCGATTACAAATTTATTGGAAATTTATCTGGAGCCACATAATAAATGGCTTTCGTGTCATAATTCCCGAGGTATCCTAACGTCATGTTCCCCAACTTTCGGACAATCGAGTTTTCAACATATTAATATTCTTATAATACAATAAATATATGCATGTGATATGGTGGGCAGATCAAAAGCATAAGAAAAGAATCGAACATCTGCCGCACGCACGCCATTCAATCCTTCTGCTTCGCGATGCAGATGAGGGTATAATAATGCACGCGCGTGCCACGCGCAGGAGTAGACGCGGGTAAAATACGCAGGATCGGGCATTCAAAGCGCCGAACCAGACACGGCTACCCGATTCTGCGCTTTTACTTGCGCCAGAAAGATGTAAGACGTATCTATATGGCTTTTGCAGCTGGAGCTATGCTCACATCCTCGGACACACGACGCTGCTTATTCCAGCTAGTAGCTCCAGACAGAAATAGAAATGGTCGACACGCGTCGCCGCGTAGGAAATAAATCGCAGCCGATTGATCCCGCGAGGGATCGCGGTCGCGAAGACGGAGCCTTCACGCATCAACGAGGAGTAACCGTGGCACATACACGCGGAGACGCAATTACGCGTGCGATACGGCCCCGATCGACGGTGGCCACCATAATGGGAGTGACTCTCCACGTGGCCATGAGCGCTCGAGCATAGAGACGCGTGCGTGGCCCACTTGCGAAATGCAGGTTCCACACGCATTTCCATGAAACCCATTATATTGTGCAAGCCCCTTAGAAGGATCAACTATGCGCAACCCAATTTCGAAAACTGCGCAGTGCCGCCGTGGTTACGAGAGCTTCCGGTCTCGGAACGTGCCGCGAAGGAGCAGAAAGGGCATACCTATCTGATTATGAGACGATGTTCGGACTTTAAAGATTTTTCAGGGGGGTTAATATTTTATATTTGAAATATAAATGAAGAATTTTTGAAAACTGAAAGTGCGAAGTTACTATTTTTTTTAATATCCATTATAATTAGTGGGATAATGCGCTTACATCTTACTATTCTTAAGTTTCCAAATACATTAGGGACTTTTCGAGACAAACCAGAAGGAATAAGAATCGGAAATGAGAATATATCTCCGAATGTGAATGATCTTTTTTTTAGCGGAATTTCCTGTCCTAATAGATATATTGTAGATGAAACTCAAATGGAAAGACCAGCTGCAACAACTGCAAAAAGAGTCGCATGCCTACACTTTGTATGGCGCGTCCTGCCTTAGGTTTGACCTACGATCGACTACTCAAAGGCGCGAATAAATGAAAAGCAGGTTGCGCAGTTGTATGGAAAATAAATAACAGAAATTTTGGACGCGCCGCAAAGGAATGTGAAAGCACCGTCGTCCACGAAGCAATACTATACTCACAGCGCTTATATACAACCCTCGAAACGCGTGTCACGTCATCCCCTCGTCCCTCTAGCAAGCAGGTTTCTATCGATTGCTGTGCGAGGGTTCTGGGGGGGTGATTTAGGCTCCCCATAGTGCGAGTCCGAGGCATTAAAGTCTGATGCTCTTTCGGGGGCCGGGCCGACACGGCCGGAGGCTGCGCGCGTTGCATCGGCATAAGCTCTCGAAGATGAATGCGTCTGAGGCTCACGCACACCTTCCCGATGTAGAGATCCTCGCTCCTCGCTTTCCAGGCCCCCCTTTCTCCCCCTCTGAGTTCAGCGTTTGCTGAATTATTCAATCCTGTTTCATTCTTAAGGACGCTCATTCGTGTATTGGGACCCTCGAGAGGCGCGACGCTATGATGAGATAAGCGAGAATTCATTCCCTCTTCAAACGTCCCTTTGTTCCTTATTCTGATGTATTCACATAAATACACTGCAAATCCGTTGTTTATAAACTGGCAGGAAGATTTATTCTAATTGCGTGATTCGGATGAGATTATTTTGATCGAAATTAGCAAGAGACTTAGCCTGACATTTATCTGTGAACAAAAATTAGGTGGCTGCATGTCGCGTGACAAAAACAATATTCAATAACGCTGCGAGAAGTATTAGATCAATAAACATTTAGCGCAATTGCAGACTTTAATCTTCAGAAATTTCGTTTTTACAGTCTTCTCCCTTGATGCGGAAATGGTATTGGAATTGATTTTTGCGATCCTCACAAGCGGGCGCGTATCTCTGCGGTTTTCCGCTCGCGTTCTGCTCGAAAGTTTCGTTCGGGAATGACAGCAAGCGACGCTGAAATGCATATCCGTTATTTTCCGAACGATCGAACATTTGCTCGTCGCACGGAACGAACGAGAGAAGAAGGCGGGAATGGGAACCGCCGTATCAACTGTGGGAAAGCGACGTCGTTGGCTTCGCTATCAGCTGCCCGGGATGCGAAATGGCGAAGCCATTGAATTCCCTGAGACAAAGGGAACGGCAGAACGGGACGCGAGGGATTTGTTTCACGATCGAGCTTGAGTTGCCTTGAATCCCCTACGAGTGAGGGCTAGACTGCGTAGAGATTTAATAATTAAACTGAATCGAGAGAGATCAGTTTATTTTAACGATTATATATAAGTATAGCTTGACTCAATTTAATTTAACGATTATATAAAAATGTAGCTTGACGCACTTTAATAATTTAGAACAATATAGTCCCCAATTGGATATAATTTAAATAAATCTAATTTTCATTTTTTATTCAAAGTTAACAAGATTTTATTTTAGATTTATTTACTTTGATTTAATTTAATTTAGATCAATTTTGCGGATTAATCATAAATTTTCTTTAAACAGTCGGAGAGAGTTGACCCCGATTGGAATAAGTTCATAAGAATCCAACGTGATAATCTTGATCTCAAATTGCGCTGTCGTCGAGGAAGACACGCGCCTTCGCACGCAACGAAAATTAATCCTGCCTTACGTCCGTGCGTGATTCATACAAGAAATATGAGTAGGGAACGGGCGGGGAACTAGGACCCGATACGCACGTGATTCTACAATCCCGTCGGTCGGTGCTGCAAACAGGTCGAGAGAAATTAACGAGAGCACCGCCGCTCGTAAATCGTGGCACTTAACGATCGATAAGCTAGCGACAAAAACCGACGCTCATCGCACGCAACTCTCATTTGCATCACAAAATTTATATAATGAGAGACCGCGTCCATCACAACGTTGCACTTGAAATTAAATCCCTTGTCGGACGTAAAAAGAGAAAGAGAGACTCTTCTAGGAAACGATAAATCGGACGAACCCGCGAGAACTCGTTTAAGTGCAAATGAACGTAATTACGACAGAACCAATGAAAACTGTCAATGTCACGTACAAATAGTTTCACGTGTATGTACTCATGCATATTAAATAATACGAAATGTAATTCATTCGAAAAAACGAGACGAGACGATAAAAAAATTAGCTCTTCGATATACTTTTTGTATCTGTAAAGATTTAGAGACACTTGAAGAATTTCCGTATAAATTACAATTGCCAAAGATTTGATATTGATATCTTAAATATAAATTCGTAATCAAGAAGATATCACATTTTAGGAATATTTTTAATTTCGGTCAAGAAGAAAATAATCATTTCCTGGTATACGAATATTATAAATTTATTTTGCACTCACCAATTTTCATGTAATTCGATCCTTTTACCTTTAAGATTTAGATGAAGTCAAATCAATTACAAGTTAAATAAAAAAGGGATCGATCGTATACTCGATTAAATAAGTCTCAAGGTATAGATTTTTCCTTTTTCTTGTCTATCGACTGGCCACGTAACCAACAAAGCCTACGGAGCGTAAAAGATGCATTTGCATATCAATCCTTCGCGGCCCACTCGCGATGGAATAACGTACGCCGATCTTCGCTAGAAAATTGCGCACCGATCACTTTTTCCACCCACGATTTCCGACTGCCTGTAACACCGCCAACGAGTGCTCGTCAGAAAATATCTCTCTCGAAATTTTTCCAAAAAGTGCATGCATGTTTGCATTACCTATTTTATTAACAAATACTCTTGTCGTTTCAAACACATTAATATTTCATAGTTTTTCTATATCGCTGATAATAATGTATTCGTCTGGGAATTTCTCAAAGATCACAATTACTGCAACGGAAAATTCTCATGTCATTGAGTCATTGTGTTATTGAGTCATTGAGTCATTATTCTATAAACATAATAATAGTAATTTAAGCCATAATTGCAGTCGAGATATCTAAACATCTCTTTGCTTATCTCATGTTTAACGCGGTGATTAATTCCTTGTTATTCAACAAGATTGCTTTGCTGCTTAGTAATAAATAAAATATATTGCTCGTTAAATATCACTGTTTAATAAAAATTAATTCCAGTTTAAAATTTTTAACTTTAGAAAACTATCACAATGTATACATAACTATCACAAAATATCAAATTCTGTTTAAAATAATAAGCTTGTGTGAAAACGACTTTGCAATAACAATCTGCGAATGGACGCAGTTGGCAAACACATTTCTCTCAACTCTCCTTAGCATAAGCTCGAACATGATTCATCAGTTATGATTCCCGTCGTAAACGTTTCCGCGAGACATAGAAGCCAGTTTCGAAAACTATTCTTGCAAGGAAACACTCTACGTCATATGTTAACAGTTAACAGTTGAATCGCGCGGCGATTTCTAAACACTCGTCATGTTTCTAAATTCTAATCGCGTAATAATTCTAAACTCTAATTCTAATAAAGCGGAAACAAGAACATTCCTGCCTCTTTGATATCGCTATCGGAAAAATCATTTCAGAACGAAGAGCAATTCTGTTGCTTAATTAAAATAAAGAGATAAGAGATATGTAATCCTAATATATTATGATTTTATATGTAATATTTTATTATTTAAACTCTCTCTCTTTCTATTAAAATAATATACATACAGTCATACTACACATAAAGATTTTTATTTGTTGATTCATGGGAAAAGAGTGACTCCTGCTTGTTTTTTTAGATTCTCCCAACGCTTCAGAAATATCGAGCCGTTTCGGAACAAGATACTCTTTAGAGATTCAACGAGAAGAGGACCTCCCGTGCGAGATATTCCTTAGAATTTTCAAGGGCTGACTCTCCGAGGAAGAATCCTGATACGATCCCAGCTTCTAAGGGAAGGATGTACTATAATACGTGTGGATCAGAATTCGGCCGCCCACGATGCTCAGCCATTCTAAACCACCAGACGGTAATTGATTACTATGTATTAAATGCTTGTTACAAAATATAATAATAATAAAAGTAGTGAAGTAAATAGTGTAAAATAAGTATCGTAATATGAAGAAAAACAAATAAAGATGATATGGCAAATAAAACATATTAAGTTTAAATAAAGTAGATAGAAAAATATTAAGTTTAAAATTTCGAATTAAAATTCGGCATAGGAATATCACGAGTCCAAAACTGTCATATAATACTTACAACAATTTTCTTCTACCATTACTTATCAAATATATATTTTATCGTTTAAAAAGATATCGAAAGATTCACGAACTAAGGTTAGGACGACTTAACAAAAATTGGCGCATTACTTTCATGTTCAACGAGCTACACCTAGATATCGATTGATCGGAAAAAAGCTGCATGTTACATCTGCTCTTTCCGCACGCGCCACCCTTAAGAGCAGTTAGATTAATATCACGATGGCCCTTTCGTCGTGCAAGAATGAAAAAGGGCGGAGTGAGGGCATCATACGTACATACTAGAGGGGCAGGAAATTGCTCTGGAAATGGTTCTAATTTCCTGGCCTCATAAGGAGAGATACCAGGCAGTCTGTATCCCGGTCTGTTCCGTTGATGTTCCATAATCCGTTGTAATCGATCGCGATTCTTGCCTTTTCATCTAAACTACAGGTGGTCCACATTAGCTGCACGCGTGATGGCACGCGGATCTCATTACGAGAGCGAACAATAAGTCCGCGCGTTTTAATCATCTATTTTATCAGTTTCAGAATTTCTACTGTCTTCTTCGCATTAATAATAAAAAACAAATGAAGAGGCAATTTAAAAAATAAAAGAAATTTAAAGAAATAATTTTTTCAACAAATTGAATAAAAAATTTCTGAAGATGTAAAAACTGTTATTGTGTTCAAGAAGTAACGTAGATTAACAAAAATATTCACTGTTGCAATTTTAAGCAGATTTTAATGTAATAATGGAAAAATTATTGAAGCTATAACGAAGATTTGATACATTTATAAGAAAAAGTTGAAAGCTGAATGACTCGGTTTTAAAAAGGGAATTGTCCGGTCTAATCCGAAACCGTAAACTACCTTCGCGAAAAACGTCGACGAGAAGTGGAGACTCATCATCTGATCAAAGAGTTTCCGCCGCTCCACTACTCGCGAAACGGTTTAACCCGTGCAGGGGGAAACTCAATTCAGAGTTGAAAGTTGGCCGAGAACTTGATCTATTTTCTTAATAGCCGCCCCGTTGGCATGCGTCCTAATGCAGTGGCGCCCACATGCTTCATTGAGAGAGCTTTCAGACTTCAGAGATATTCGAGAATCATACTCCAACCTCTCGAAGAATTCTTTGCACAGTTATTTAATGTCTCTCGTATACATAATATACCTATATGTATAGAGTTGGGCATTTTAAAGGACAGTGTTCGATGAAAAAAAAATCTAGGACACACGGAAAGAACGATTTTGCTGAAGTATCTAAAAATTTGGCCTGATACAGATCTGAAAATAATTTTGTTAGACTATCAAAAGTAACTATGTGGGACGCTCAAACATGATGATAATGCTACAAAAAGTTTTAATATTTCAGCAACTATTTTGGGCGTCCTATACATAATTATTTTTATGTTCCAACAAAATTATTTTCAGATCTGTATCTGGCCAAATTTTTAGATATTTCAGCAAAACCATCCTTTCCGTGCACTATGAAAAATTTATAAAATGTATAAAAGTTATACGAGAAAAATCTCTCTGAAGCTACTCGCAGATAGTCTGGAATGGCTCGCGGCTTGAGAACCGCCGTCTTAATGGCCGAGGACTCGCGGCGTCTTATCTTCAGGACCCGCGGACCTCGAAACTTTAGGTCGGACCGACTGACTTCTCTTCGTGTACGCAGTCGGAATACGTAGTCAGGGAGGCTTTTGATACCGCGCGGCTGTCGCCGGCGCGATGATGGATGACATTACGCGCGCGGCAAGAACGAGGGCTCCGCCGCGCCGCCTCGTCAAACCACCGTCGTCGGGCGACGACGAGACGGCGCGCGATGCATCCGATGATCGTGATTAATGGCCGCAACATTGTGGCTGCGAAGCCTCTCCGCCGGTCGGAGACGACAGGTGCCATTGAGGCAGCGGGGCGAATTAAGCGCGCGACTCTGTCATGCCGCCGGCTTTCGACCTGTCCCGCATTTGTCCGGCCCATTGCTGCGTCGCGTCGCGTCGCCTCGCGGCGGCAAAACCCGTCCGATCCGATCTCACAGGACTTATATCTCACGGATATTACAGCGCAGAACTCGCGGATATCCTTCCACCAGTCATCCCAATCAGAATGGAACTTAATTACTTATTAGAATAATGGAAATTAAATGAAAAAAAATACTAAGAAGCTAAAGATACTAAGAATTCCTTTAAATATTAAAGGAATTGCTAAATAATGGCAAAAAAGTCATCGTACATATGAAATGACAGTCTTAAAATTGTAATGTTTCTAAATTAAATTTTAATTTTATATTATGTTGTATTAATTATCTCATTGTATTTAAAAAAATTGCATTGTGATCGTCTGCATTTTTTTAGTGCCATTTAAAATATTTTTTACGCAGCTTTAGAGAGAGAGTTTTAAGAGATAAAGGAATTAATAGACAAATACAAGAAATTAATTCGCATATAAATGGTTCTTATATCGTTATTTGTTTTGCGAAGAAAGAGAAATATTTGTGACACTGGTAAATTTTTAAGTCTACACCACTGTCGACCGTACTTCGTTAAATAAGTCTGCGGCTGAAGATGCTATCGCCTTTTGACACACTCAGTCAATTAAACTGGACCCTCTCCTGACAGGGCTTACTTAATTGATCGAATTTACAAAGAGATTAAGCGCGTTCCGAGACGAGAGTTCGACGACAGTCGGGTGGCCAAAATTTCCTGGCCAAGCGGCCAATAATTATAGTCCGCCAGGTATTTGGTTAAGATCACGAGATCCCTCAACGATGTCGTTTCGTTCTTTCCCTAAGAAGGTCGACTTCGAATAATTATCACCTTCCGGACGGCGATGTTTTTATCCCCATCTAGCACTTCGCATAATGAATCGGTGGAATGTAGTTGTCATTTCTTATTGGCGTTGAATTCTCAATTCGTTGTTTTCAGTCGACGGAGTTCTTATCTAATATCTTATCATTTATGAACAATCTATGATTACCATACAATTCAATGTTTTCTATCGAACTTTCGATGTTGCTTTTAGTCGACGAGATCATCTGATCGACTATAAATAATGCATAATTGTCACATTTATATTGTTTAATAAAACCCTTCAAAAATATGATTTTTCATTCGTATCATTTTAACTTTCATTTCGATTTATTGTATGCTTATCAGAACGGGAACCAAAAGTTTATTTAATAGTACAACATTACTGAGTATTAACGATATGTTCTTCCACTGTGTTTTTACCGATACGCATGATAAACGTCCGTCTCTCACGTCAATATTCTTAAAATATACACGTCGCACGGTCATCCCGGAGCCGCCCTTGATACGTTCTGGACCAGTGGGGACCGAAATAACCGGCGTCGCGGACCCGAGTCCCCGCGCGCGAAGAACAACATTTTCGGGTCCGTCCTAATGGCCTCTCAAGAACCCTTTCTTGCCGAGTTTGGCTGCGCGAAAGTGTAAATTGGACGGCGGCGGTGAGCAAGAATCTCGTTTTGGCGTATCGAAAGAAAAAGTCACCGTCGCCGCGTCGTGTCGATGATAATCGCGGATATTCTTATCGAGCTTTCTTTCAGAGAAAAGAAGATCACCTCAGTGATCGACGACTAACTAAGACGTAAACTTAGCACTCCGTGGTATCAGATCAGGTAGCTTGAACTAGAAAACATTGACATCAAGGTGTCGAAAGACCTTACCGTATAGAATTACCTGAGAGTTCTATGAAGACACCACAAGTTCCAGGCATGACTAATCATCTGTACAGGTTAAAACATGTCCATAGTGCCTTGATGCTTCGATTTTTTTGCAGTAGTGTTATTGTATTAATGATTTATTTGATACATATTTAGATTAACTAATACACCAAGTTGCACAAATTTGAACATTATCAATTTGAATTTATTTTTTCTATATGTGAAGATTTAATGGCAAATAAAAATGGCAAATGGGAAATTTATGGCAAATAAAAATGTGTAATTACGTAAAAACAATTAATTGATTACGCTAAAGATATTCGTTTGCTTCTAGTACATTTTTCCTCGAGTATCGGTTGGCTTCCTCGGAGGTTGCCATTGATCACGAAGGTAGCCAGGGTCTTCTATGAATCAAGATTATCTACCGAGCGTGAGAATCGCAGCCACGACCACAGCTCGTTAACTTAATCCGATGAAGAATTGACAAGACGGTGCAATCTTTCCGTCGCGAACTACATTCTTGGCAGATGGTTAGTTAGTTAATAAAATAGTGATTTATTTCGAATAATATATACATCAATTTCTCTCGCCTTTCATTCAAGAATGGATTACGGATTTTTATACGATATGTGATATCTTTAAAACTGATTGCGAAAACTAGTTGCGCTGCTAATCGGCGGTATAAGAAATTTATGATACAGCACATATACGATATAAAAGAAAATTTCATTTATTTAATAAATAAAAGTTTGCAAGGCGCGTGTATATAATTTTAAGATATTAAGGTCTTCGAAAAATTGACTTCACAACTCGTTAATTAATCGCAGGATATAACGCTCGTAAAATATGTCCATAAAAATATTATTGCACATGGGAAGAAATATTGTTATTTCTTACAGTGCACTCGACAGTGCACTTGACTTGAATACCGGAATAATAATAGCGACACTAAGGCGCGCCGACGAAGGGAAACACTCTTTTCTTAGTTTCCCTGCGTATTTCGTTGGATTTTCTGTGTATTTTACAAAGCGGCCAAACGAGCCTTCTACCTGAACCTTCAAAGGCGTAAGGGCATGCGGCAATTCTTCAAAGATTCAAATACACTGTGGGAAAAAGAGAGACAGAGAGGTACAAGTCTGAGAAGCTCGTTTTAAAGGTCTCCTTTAAATTTTTGCAGGTTTATGCGCGCAGGTTTACGCACTCCAAAAAATACCTCTTCATCCTGTGGACACTATTGTCACCTAACAATACCGCAGTATATACAAATTCGTCTCTAAAACTCGTATAATCGCTCGCGATTTTCTTTTCGGATCGCTCCGAATGGCGCGCAAATCTTTATGAAGTTTAAGCCTTAAGATTCTTACCTTGTCATGGATCTAGTTCTTAAACACCTGGGGCAAGTACAATGATGTTTCCCTCATCTACTTTTCTGACAGATTCGATACGTTTCTATTCGTTGCTATTCAGTGAAAAATTTATGACACTCTTAAGTGGTCTCTTAAGTAATGAAAAGTTTGAAATGATATAACTATGCCAAACGCGCCATAAATCTGTCTCGCGTTTCACGTTGAAAATAGATTTTCTATAGTATACGACAAGATTTCCATAAATAAATTTAGAATTAAACGTGTACGTGTCTAGGAATCGAAATAGGTCATTATCTCTGATGCTACCGTGAAAAACGGAAGTCTGGTCGAAATTGTTCAAAAATTTTCGGCATTAATATAAAACTGCCTTAATTCCTAAACGTTTATGAAGATTTAAAAACGTACAGCGTCAAGTTGTTCACAGTACGAAAGAAAAGAAATATTTATGTAGAAAGAAAGTTTTTCCGTACTTTCGTTCACGATCCTTACCTATCCTTAAGATACATTAGAATACGTTCCTAAATTTTGTTTCTCTTCGACAGGTTGTTCACCTTGTCAGTCATCGTCACGGATCTGATGACAGGTTGAGAATAATCTGGAAACTCTTGCAAAATATTCACGACAAAGATCCGACGGATCGGTGCGGCTCGTTCGACCGTCGCGACGTAAGGTGCAACCCACGTGTACACCGTGACATTCCAATCGTGACTTGCAATCTGCATTCGTAACTTGGTATCTACTCCGACCAATGCCCGATCTTTTACGCTTAGTCTCCTTTTAACGGCGCGCGCAGGACGAATAAGAACTCGCTAAGTAGAGCCGCTCGTTGAAAGCGCGATAATTGCAGTACCGTTACCTCATGTTTATATAATTACAGACTTTTAAAGCAAATACGTTGCTGCTGTAAGCTCCTGTATCGCCGTTTGTTGCCCGAACGAAAAGAAATAATTTTTCAATGTCACAGATTTAATCGTTGAGATGAAGAAAAGTAAAGTTCGTGAATTATTCATCAAAGCCGTAGCCGTTAAATTAAAAAGTTGCTAAAAACTCTTTCCTTCCGAATAAAAGAAAGATGTAGATTGCGCGTCGATGCATTCTGTATATAGCTCTGATTTTTTTGTCTATAGCTCATTACATTTAATTTATTGCAAGGTGAAAAAGCGAAGAGGAAATTTATTCGGCACTGCCGCTTCTGCGCTCCAACTTAAATAATTCCACTGATAGAATGCTGATGCATGCCATCGCAATGGCTCTTGTTATGTAGACAATCAGCCCTGTATCGGTGATATTGAATTCGCGATGTGCCCACGATCGCGTGTACGATCGTGCTGATAAATGGCAAATGCGCATATCGCAACGCACGAAACGAGAAGAAATCGATGGGAATGTGGACGGGATGTTGTCGTGGGTCGTATCTACATATAAAATGTGTTTGATCGATGAAAGAAGCGGGCGTTACGTCAGTCACTCGGAAGCTAAACTAGTCAAAATAAAAATGCAGAGGAAATTGAGGAAGTTGTAAGCTAATCGCGTGTTCCGATGTTAAATCACGAATTTTATTTAACGAATAATAATTAGGATAAGACCGTGATGTGTATAACACAATTTAAATCGAGAAAAGGCCAAGGAACGGTCATAGAGGATTTTATTAGTGCTTAAATAATATTAATGTGTGATTTTTCTATAAACTGCGCGCCGTTACTATCGGTCTTGAAACGCCGCTCTTGAATATCACGTTTATTAAATTGATAATCAATTTAATGATACTAATGCTCACAAGCATCTATATAAGATCCCTCCTCCCATTCCAACCCGAAAAACTGTAAAGAATTTCTTATATAGATTTAAACTGATTATCAATTTAATAAATGTGATATTCAAGAGCTGCGTTTCAAGACCGATAGTAACGGCGCGCAGTTTATAGAAAAATCACACATTAATATTAAAAAATCAAATACAAATATAAACTCGGTGCGCAAATAATTCAACTAGGTTGATTATTTATTTTAACAAGTTTAATATAATATAATAAAAATTTATATAATTTAATATAATAAAAATTTGAACGTTTCGGCTACATTTGGAGCCATCCTCAGCGAGATGAAATATAGAAAATTCCAAAGACAGGATCCAACGCTCGCAGGACAGAGTCCTGATACATAGATAATCACCCTAGTTGAATTATTTACGCACCGAGTACCGCGCCGCACTCTCATTGCCCGATATTTGTATTTGATTTTTTTAATTTGAGAGTCCTATCTTTTTTATTTGACATTAATATTATTTAAGCACTAAGATCCGCTATGACAGTTCCTTGGCCTTTTCTCGATTTAAATTTATTTTACGAGTTGGGATTGGCTTCTGAGAGAAGACTCGTATCTCGAGGCCGAAACGAAAGGATCTGCCGACGGAATAAATCGCGGGGGGTGAAGGGGCCCTCTCTCCTGCCTAGCCCCCGCGCGATGCCTCACAAAAGACTCACTGAACCGCGACACGAGTGAAAATGTGTCATTACCGCGCAAATTACGATGCCGGCGCTTCCATACGCATCCTGCGTCCCCCGATATAATTGCCGTGAATTAGCGTCGATCGATGGACGGCCCGCGGAGAGATGTCGGCGGTATATCGCGGGGACTTTTGTGGTTACTAACGTCGTTGTGTTACGACCGCATTTCTCGGAGCGTAAATTACACGGAGGGGGTTTTAGAAGAGTAAAAACGATCAGTAGCGCTTGCGCTGACTCAGAAGTAGGATTAATTCTAATTATTACCGCGATTATATATATTATCATTAAAAACCATAAAAAACCGAATAATCTGCACAGTTTTCCGCTCGTTGTCTAAATGCAATCAGTATTTGTTGATATCACTAGGATCTTTGTACAATTATCGTTTAAGACCAACGCGCATTAATAAAAACTTTAAACGATCTAAAATTCGCGTCAGATTTCAGGATAGAAATCTTTTTATTTATAATTTGTTTAATCCGTGCATTTTTTACGTATGTGTGCATTTCAATATACAGCCTTGGCCAAAAGTATAAGACACCTATATTTTTTTCATTTATCTGAAAGTTACAAAATTAATTTATGGCACTTGCTGTGAATTATTCTGTTTCAAGAACCTTTTAAACTTGTGTATAATGCCGGTAACCAATTGGAAACAATACAGGTAAAAGAATTTCAGATAAATGAAAAAAATGTAGGTGCCTTATACTTTTGGCCAAGGCTGTATTTTAATATATCAATGTAATATAATTTTTAATATACACACTGAGAAAAAAATGCTGTTGCTTCAATTAAAGTATACGTCACGGGCTGCCACAAGCATAAATAGTTCATTCAATTGTATTATAATTGGACCAAATATCTAGATTATTCTAAAAATACTTTAATTGAAGCAACAGCATTTTTTTTCTGTGCATATATCGTATATATGTGTATTCTGATTTTTCAGTTGTTTTCCATATGTACGTTACATAAAATTACAAATAGAATATGTCATCCTAAATTCTGACACAAACTATAGGCCATCTACAATGGGTTTAAACTAGGGCTCTTATTTTATTCCGTTTTTCGAATATACGTGTAAACGTGAAACGTTTATCCGTTTACATTTACTTCTAAAAAAACGTTTACTTGTAGGAAAACGTTTACACGTAAGGTTCACTATTATACGTTTAATCGAAAGCACGTTTACACGTATAATTAACATATCCGTATAATACGTTTTCCCGTACACGTGTTT
>NJRQ01000030.1:728442-749332 GCA_003063805.1 Aphaenogaster ashmeadi | reverse complement strand
AATTTCTTAGGGCTTAAAGCTTACGACACCTATTGTAGACCCAGCCGTAGAGGGGACTGAGAGCCATTCGCCAGAAGAAGTCAGGCAAGGTGTGATCAATTGTGATAGTCGCTGTCTGCTGTCAACCGTTGACAGTCGTTGATCGCTGTCGTCATTCGAGCAGGTAAAAACACTTAAGTATATCAAAGTTTAATAAATATTCCAAAAAGAGAATGCATATCTCAATGTAATATCGTCATCGAGAATATTAAAATCTCTCGTCTGTCTTGTCACAGCTGGTTAAGGTGCCACGTGTTTGCGGCACAGTGTATATCCTCCGACGCCGAGTGTAAAATAGAAACTATGGTACTCGACTTGGATTTCTTTCGTAAGGACAAGGGTTTCGACCCGGAGAAGATTCGGGAGAACCAGAAGAGGCGTTTCAAGGACGTGCAGCTGGTGGAGACCGTGATCGAGAAGGACAAACATTGGCGGCAATTGCGTCATCGCGCCGACAATTTCAACAAGCTGAAAAACCTATGTAGCAAGGAGATCGGCGAGAAGATGAAGAGGAAGGAACCGCTCGGAGACGTCGACACCGTTCCCCAGGCAATCGCTGACGATCTGGACAACTTGACCTCCGAGACCCTGAAGGCGTTGACAGTGACGCAGATTAAAAGAATACGTACTCTCATCGACGATGCCATACAGAAAAACGACGAGAGCCTGAAGACTACCGAGTCGGAGAGGAATAGTGCACTCAAGGAGGTGGGGAATCACTTACACGAGTCTGTGCCTGTCAGCGATGATGAAGAAGAGAACAAAGTATGTTTGATCGTTGCCTCTTATGGAATTTAAGCGAAATACTATTGCTTGTTGTTCTTAATCCGTTATTTATTTAATGTCTCCTGCCTTAGGTGGAGAGAACATGGGGAGACTGCATCGTGAGAAAGAAGTACTCTCACGTTGACCTGATCCATATGATCGATGGAATGGATGGAGAACGTGGAACAAGTGTATCTGGTGGACGAGGTTATTTCCTCACTGGACCAGCGGTGTTTCTTCAACAAGCCTTAATACAAATAGCATTGAGAAAGTTATTTAAGAAAGGCTACAAACCTCTCTATACTCCATTTACTATGCGAAAAGACGCGATGCAAGAAGTAGCGCAACTGTCTCAATTCGATGAGGAATTATACAAGGTATTTAAGATTTTAAGAGACTTAATCTTTCTCTTTCTATCTTCCATTTAACCTCTTCTGCATATATCTGGTGTGTGCCTTCTTATAGTTTACACACATATATGAGACCTATGTATATTTTAATCATTACTTACGTCACAAGAGACGTAATACAAAATATTAATTTAATTATAATTACGTTATTTTATTCTATCAGGTGATTGGTAAAGGTAGTGAACGTAATGAGGACAAAGAAATGGAAGAGAAATATCTTATTGCTACCTCCGAGCAGCCGATAGCGGCTTTTCATAGAGGCGAATGGATAGCCGAAGGCGTTTTACCAATAAAATATGCCGGAATCTCTACTTGCTTTAGACAAGAAGTTGGCTCTCATGGACGAGATACTAGGGGTATTTTTAGGGTGCATCAATTTGAAAAGGTATGAAGATAAATGAGAGTTAATCGTTAAACAAAACAATAAATTTAATATAAGTTTATTTTTCTGTTTGTAGGTAGAACAATTCTGTCTTACCTCGCCTCACGACAACAAATCCTGGGAAATGATGGAAGAAATGATTGCCAATGCGGAGGAATTTTATCAGGCCTTAGACATTCCTTATCGTTTAGTTAATATCGTATCCGGTGCACTGAATCATGCAGCTTCCAAGAAGTTAGACTTGGAAGCCTGGTTTCCTGGCTCGGGTGCATTTCGCGAGCTCGTATCGTGTAGCAATTGCTTGGATTATCAAGCAAGAAGATTGCTAGTCAGGTTAGTGTATTAGATGGACGTAAATATTGCTACTTTCATAATACTTACCGCAAGAATTTTATGAAACTCGGTTAATCTGCAGATACGGCCAAACGAAGAAAATGAACACTACGACGGATTACGTTCACATGCTGAACGCGACAATGTGCGCCGTGACGCGCGTAATTTGTGCAATTTTGGAAGTACATCAAACGGAAACTGGCATCAAGGTGCCGAAAATTCTGGCGGATTACATGCCTTCCGAATACGAAAACGAGATTCCATTTGTGAAAGCTGCGCCGATCGACGAGATCGAAACGAAGAAACAGAAAAAGCAGAAGGAAAACATATCGAAGTAGCACGGTTATGTGAACACGGCAATGAAGCAAGTGAACTATAGATTTTATTTATTGCATTTTTTTACTATTCCATTGCGATCTAGCCGGATCGCGCAGAGCTGTGTGTTGTAATAGCTATTTAAGAAAATATATACACGAATGTTTTCGGCATCTCAATACAACTTTTCACGTATCTCACAATAATAAAACCTCTTTCCTTGATTAGAAAGTCAAGAACTTCGTGATTTCGCAAGAAAAGATTTCCTTTGGCCGGTTTTATGTACAGAGACAAAAATCATTTGGATACGTAACGTCTCCACAAACATCGAGATTCATTACCTTTATTACTCAAGAAGGCATGTATCCGTTGAACGATCGTGTCAAGCTTAGAACAATCGGCGATTGTCAACACAGATTACAACATTTTATTTGATAACACTTGTTCAATATTTTTATAATCAGACATCGGTATATAATATATATGATTTTGTAATATACATTTGATGAAGAATATTTTTCGTATATAATATTCCATATTTATCTGCTTCCTGAAAACTCCGTAATATATCTCCGTAATGTGCTAAGAATCCTTCTTTTTCCCTTCTTTTTATTTTTACAGTTATCAGTATCGTTAATGCTAATGTACACGCAAGAGGCCATTAAAACGTCTCCCCCGGAACAATGCACTTCAGTGTATGTATTCGTGAGAAAAGAAAAAGGAAAAAAAGAAACTTTTCACGGCGCTTCGCCAACAAACTACGGTCTCTCTGCGACTCGTTATATTTACCGGAAGAAAAGCGCATGCCGATCTCCATTCGTAAAACTGATTGTGACGTATGCTAATAATAATACTTTGGCCAGGCATAAGATAATCCACCACACTGCTCTCTTTCCACCTTATAATAAAATATAGACTTTACATTGTTACGAGTAAATTTTCATATAGTACACTTCACATACAGAGTAAATCATCGTCGTTCGCAGCAACGCGCCTTGCCGAAATATAATGTTAAAATTCTAATTCCACATTATTATTATCATTGTTATTATTCGCGGCCATAGCACTACGATTTATTACTGAGCAGAGTAACTTAACTTCGATGAAATTGCAGGATGCGAGATATGGAAATGTTCGGCGGAAATGTCCGACAGTGTGATTGTACGATCGACTGGAGGAATCGCCGTGTGACGAGGTCGGAATGGTATCTTTCAATAGAAAAAAACGACGGCGTCGAGCTCTCAAACAATTTCCAGGCTCTCATCGAAGATCACAAACCTAGCGAACTCGCGTGAACCGAAGAGGAAGAAACGGACGCGCACACTTAATTTTAATGTCGTATGTACAATTGCAGGCGAAAAACGTCGGTTTGTCGCGTGTGATCGGGAAGGGGATTTCCGATAACGGTAAAGAATGCTACAGGTGCCGTTCGAATAAATTCCTTTCTCATATCTCACGTTCTCGCTCTCATCCCGCAGTCGCTTCTTAGAAAAAGTAAACGCATTTCTAAGTCAAAACGGCCGTGCGTATATGTATTTGTGTACCCGGCAATTTGGTCCAACAACTGGTACTTCGTGTTAAAGGGCGTCAGTGTTAAAATCTGCCAATCGCCAGTCGGCTCATTCATCCGCAAAACGCGCTCGGTCCGCATTCAGCTCGCGACACGCTGAAACGATGGCTCGTGAGTCCCGAGATATTGATACAGGCACAATGGTAAAATTGGCAAACGAACAACGTTATGGTAATACACAAGTGTAAAAAGGGATGATCTCTTTCTCTCTCCCCCTCCGAAAGAATTTCTCTCCATACCTCTACATCTCGTGCCGATTAGATACGATTAAGAAAAATATACACGCGTATGTACCGCTTCCTTCTTTCTTTTCTTTTTTGTTTTTCAACGGGGTAATTCCTCGGAGTTCATGCGCAAGGGCGCCGATACAATTTACACTTAAGAACACGCTCCAGAGCGTTATTGCTTGGCGACACTGAAATGGATTATAAGGGGTGTGTATTAGTCGATCACGTCTCAGGGTACAAAGCGGACTGTCTGTTTCGTTGGATTGGTGCAGATTTTAATGCCTCAGCCAGATATATAATTGTTTTTCCTACATATAATATATGCCATGATGTCATACATATGCGACTGCGTTTAATAGTTTGTTTTATACATTTATGTATATATATATATATATATATTTATATTTATAATTGTATTTATATTTCATTATCCCCACGCATGTATATACACGTACATCGTGTACAATGTATCAATGTTCAACGTGAAGTGTGTTTTTACTGCATGGATATATATAGAGTCACTGTCCACGACTTCTATATATGGTATTTACTTTTGTATGCTTCGTATATTTTCATAACATTAATCTTGACTGATAATATATAATTACATAACAGTTTTAAAAATATTTCAAAATTAAACAAGAAATAATAGAATAATAGATATTACGGTAAATCGCGTAGCGGCTAAGCACAGTAAAAATATATTTAACGCAAATAATAAAAAAAAATAATAGTAATGATAAGAGTGGTGTGAAGAAGCGCTCGATTTAGTGCATATCCGTTTATACATTGAGGAAGAGATACAAAGAGGAAGGGAACACACACAGGAAGAAAGTCTAGTGGTGAAGAAATAGTCAGTAGAGTAGCCGCCACTTTTACTTTACTTCTGTTTTCCTAGATCACAGTCACATTCATGGCTGCTAAATCACGGAACATATTTCATCACCATATGAAATAAGGGGGAAGAAGATATATATATACATATATGCATACATATACATATATATATATATATATATATATATGTATGTATAAAATATATATACATATAATATGCCTAAATATGTATGTATAAAATACATATATACATGATTGTGTATATATATATTTTTATATATATACATATATATCAAAGGATTTTTCAAGAATCTTATAAATACTGGAAAGTAGTTCGCTAGTTTACGCAAGTACAAAATATATATAGTATTTATTTTTTTTGTATTAATTCTTTGAGAGATGGGCTAGAATGTGAGAGATATTCAAACCCTGTTAAGATCCTGTCTCATCTAGAACTAAAAATGTATCTCTCGAACAATGTGTAACTTTTAAAAAGGCTTTTACGAAAAATGCGCGTACAGATTAAAAAAAAGATAGCGCTTAATATATAAACAATTTCTTGATGGACGAGTTTTTCCATCGTTGCTGAACAAATATAGTCACAAATATATTTGACAAATTCATTAGATTCTGTATAGAATAGATTTTGCGGCCATGCAGCATAAATATACAGTAAGACTTGAGTATTCGTATCTAAAATATTTTATGATAAAATATCTTTTTAAAAATGTTCCACGAATCTCATATCAGACGAGAGGTATTTTACTAGAATTTAGCCGAATTGAATAAAAACGAGATTATTACACGATAATTACACGATATCCTTCGAATTTTGATTGCTTGCATGAAACGCAACCATAAAAATCGTTTTAAAACGTATTAAAATGGCTTGCAATATGAATTTGAGGCGAGTAGAGACATTAAATAATGTCGGCGATACGACAGCATTACAGGATCAATCCAGGCTTTAAGTTTCCCTCTTCCTACTATTACTATTTGCCACTAGTGCGCTTAACATTTGATAAAAAATAATAAATCAAAAGACAATAGGATGATGATATAATTATATTATATACAAACAATAGTATCCTAACGCTTTAGGAAAGGATTAACTTTGGAGAAGGGTGGGAGGACCGTCCCGAGCACAAGAGTCCACTACAGATGAAGGCCCATAATCTGCAATTATTCTAAACTTAATCCTGCCTGCACTTTTCCTCGTAATCATAATTCTACAAATTACAATACCATATATTCTATCATTTTCATTAAATATATATATATATATATATATATATATATATATATATATTTCTCAATATTAGTATATTGTATTTACAAAATATGTAGAATAGACATTGTCTCATATCCTAACTACAATATACGTGCCGTGGCGCGAGACTTCAACCTGTCGAGGTGCGCTTTTTTTTATAAACATATCACTAATTACATAATCTATTTTACAGCCAAATTCAACAATCTTTGCTAAAATTCGATGCGATAATTCTGAGAGCTTTAACAATGTAAAAAGGGGGAGAACGTTGGATCAGTAAAAGAGGATGTTAAAATAGATGCGATACTCTGTATCTTTTCTCTTGTATAATAAAGAATAAACTTATTAAAATACACGATATAACAACACTGATCCTATTCAATATATTATACAAATTGTATACAACATAAACGTTTTTGATAAAAGGTGTACGCGATTTTACTTTTAATACGTTGCTACTGTTAATGATAGACGGTAATTGCCGATAATTAAAAATTGATGTCGACATTTGAATACCAACAACGATTAGATTTTGTTCTTGCCTCATCTATGTAGTACATGTTAAGTACTTGATACATGCAATAAAGATAATTATAAAATGTGTATTTGTCACGGCCAAAAAAAAAGAAAAAAAAATTACGACCTGCATAAAAGCGCTTAAATCTAAGGTCAGAAAAAGAAAAGAATGTAAAATAAAAAAAAATTAAACGAAAAAAGAAAAAAAGACCGTTTTTAAAATACCTATAAAATATAGATTAATGCATTGAATCTTAGCAAAGCTCTAAAAACAGTAGAATAAGTACTTTCAATAATGTCAGAGAAACATATTACATATTATCTATATGTATATCAGGAGTTATCTAACAATTATTCTTCCACTAGTACGGGAATTATAGCGCATGCATATTCCCTTCGCTTTGTCGCCGCACGATGGCACGATTTTTACCTCTGATATCGTAATCTATAAATCAAGAATACGGTACTCTTACAACTCTTCAGATAAAGAATTGCAGATATTTCAACTGTTCAGATATCCTTTGCCTCGAGATTATTCTGTAATATTTACATGCGAAATAAACATTTCAGATGAGTGTATTACATACATTTTTGTGCAGTTTATCGCAGATTTCATTCTATAGTTTTTTCAACCTATATATGATATATATATAAAGTATAACTAAAGTATATATTTATATATATATATATAAACTCTGATTTCATTTCATAATGTTCTGTTAATTCTATGTTCCATGTTTCCAATTACGATTTTCTCTCTCTCCCTTTTCTGCCTGTTCTTTTTTTCCATGAATTTCATTTCATATTTTCAACAATACTTAACAATGGCTTAGGCCTTTCATGAATCACGCAGGACGTGTTGATGTACAAATATCAATTACACAATTAAGAATGCGCAGCAAAATGCAAATTACAATTTTAAAATACAGGGTGAGGCACCTAACTCGATCACCTTCAATTACCCGTAAACTATTTGTTATATATGAAAAAATGTTTCAAACAAAAGTCGTATTGTATCAAGGGGGATACGTGTATCACTCTCGCTCATTGATCGACTACGCACTTGTATTGATTGTAATGGACAACATTTTGTGACCATTACTTACATTAAAAATTATTTAACCGTTTCGCTGCCGACATTTTTTCATTAAAATAGTGTTTTTTTCCCACAAATTTATCTATATAAATAACATACACATTGCGCAGAATTTCGAGATTTGTTCAGAATCACAAAAGTGGCTTTCCCGGCAGTCTAAAGGTTAATAGTATCTCAGTAATTACTGATTTTGGAACCCATATACCTTGATAGTTTTTTACTCAGTGTTCAATATTCTTTCGAATTGCAGGGTCAAATGTTACATATTCCATTTAAAAAACTCAAGGTGACCTTCATATCTCGACAAAAAACCAAAATAACAAAAAACCAATTATTATACCGCACGTTCCTCTTGATACCATATGACTTTTGTTTGAAACATTTTTTCATATAACAAACAGTTTACGAGTAATTGAAGGTGGTCTAGTTAGGTGCCTCACTCTGTATAATAAAATAATATTATATTCGTTATCGTAATCTACAGTGCAGTATAGTATTGTCTTTTCGTTTCAAAGAAAGTTCATCTCGTGGCACGTTTAAATCATACTTACATTATCTGCTGCATTATCTCATATATGAAGTATACTATGGTATGTCATACAGAGTATAATAAAATTGGAATCATATATAATGCCAAATTTTCATGCAAAAACATAAATTGCTACGAAGTATTGCGACTTATCTGTTGAATATTCGCAATTTTCGTCGTTTCTTTATTATTCAACGACGATCGAACACAAATATCCGAAGATACGCTCCAAGAGAGCAGTTGATATCTTCAAACAGTTAATAGCTCCATATTACATACAAAGTCGATTATTATTGACATTTATATATCAACACGCCTCAGTATGCCCGCTAAAACCATCCGCACCAGACTTTATCGTAATTTAAAATTGCACTAAAGCCTTTCGCAGTATTTTACAAATTCCAAAGAGAGTGTGCACTAACGACTTTTCTAGTAAACACCTCGCTCTTCAAAGGATAATGATGTATTCGTGTTGCGGAGTAAGGGGATGCATAGTATCACAGTTGGCACGTGGGTGCTAGCTACCACTACTGCTTACAGGCAGTGAATGTGGAGCTCCCATCGATGTTGGAGGAGCAGTTGGACCTAAAGAAACATTAAGAAATCAATTATAGTACAGATCAATCCGTGTTAAATGAAGAAGACCGTATATAAAACGTAGTAAAGGTTCAAATCTTTTATACTTACCAGGTACAACAGGTGAAGATTCAGAGACCGGTAATGGACTAACGAGACTATTAGCACTCGGCGTCGAATTGGCTTTCAATTTTTGTCTCACCTCTCGAATCTTCAGTTGCAAGCTAGTCTTGGTAGGAAATATATCCACATGCTTAAGTTGAAACGTGGTAGTCGCTTGCGCAGATGGGAAGTAACCATGCTCCTGAAACAACTGCATGACTAATTGTCTTCGTTGCTCCAGTATCTTCCTATGACCACGCTCGTTGTCACTTCTACCGATTCCCAGCACGGCATTCCCAGCACTGCTCCCAGGGGTTTTCGGTGTACGCGGAGAGCTGGCATCGACATCCATTAGATCGCTGTTGGCTCTATAAGCATCGACGTTGAAATCCGGGCCGAAGAACGTGGTGCCTGTCAGCTTAACACTCGAAGTAGACTTTGGAGTGGCTGATATCGATGTATCCGAGTCCATCTCATCCTCATTCACTGTTCATAGAAAAACAGAATATATACAGAATGAGTCATTTAATATGTCGTTTGCAAATAACTTTGCAAATAACTAAAAAAATATGCATCAAATAAAAAAATTTTTCAACCATTATTTACTAACGACATATTAAATAACTTACTCTGTATAATATCACAAACGTAATTACATCCAAGCTCAATTAAAACTGTATATAGATTATTTAATATAATTACTTACTTGTGGGCCTATGAGGTCCTTGTGTGGATTTCCTTCGATAAACTCTTTCTGGTATCTGCGGATGTAACATAGACGCTGCACTGCTAGATGAACCCGGGGTGTTTATACTGATCGCACTCGGGCTTTGTATATCCTCCGGTTTGAATTCCGGCAACGATGAGAATTTTTCTTGAAAGTTCACTTGTTCGAGAACTCTGCAATTATTCGACCAGTACGTTCATACATTGTCAAGATTAGTCAAATATATTTACGAAATCTCTCATTAAAGTAATAGTTATAATATAGTAGAGATCAAAAATATATTGACAGTACCTGTCCATACCATCCTCCACGTTTTTCTTGAAGAAGGAGCCCTTCTTAGCAGAGGGAGAAGGAGAAGTATGAGATTCTGTCAAATTCTGTTGTTGCGTCTGCTCTATCGTTTGAGATGTATTTGTTTGTGGTCGATTATCACAATGTTGAGATGTTACCATCGGCCCATGGTCTCCTGCAGTTGATGCGGGAGGCATTGCTGTTAAATAGAAGGAATGGAAGAGGAGCCGTGAAGGAAGGAGAAACAAAAGAAAAAAGTTTAATATCAAATTAGTTCATAAAAATTCATACGTAAGAAAACTACTATATGTCTTTAACTATAAATTTTAATTCATTTAAAGTCGACTTTTCCTCAGTAAAAGTGCCTGAGCACTGACAGCATTTGTATAATTAATAATTAATAACACAAAGCTTTTACGAGAAAATAAACAGTTAACAAAATTGTATTTTTTAGATTTCTTAAATAAATTTTATCTTAACCAAATTTTAATTTGAGATTTAACTGTAAAGAGATTCACATTAAAAATTGGGAAATTACAATAAATAATAATCTCACTCAATGTCTTCAAAGGAAAAATTAATTTTAGATCCCGTAGTTTTGAGATATTCAATATATCATAGTAATATATTTATATAGTAATTTATTGCTCTTATCGGAATGTCGAAATAACGAATTACAATTCTGTACTATTATGTACCCATTGATTGTCTCCTTTGCAATGGTGCTCGACCAAGCTGTGCTGGAGTCGGAGCAAGCATAAATGGACCCTTATTTTGTCCTACGTCATTGCTTTGGCCTTCGTCGAATGTGTATGATTTATTCGACAGCAGATCACCGTTTCCATGATTACTCTGAGGTGTATGCGGCGTGTGAGGCGTCGCTGGTTGCTTATGTATCTCATTTGTTGCGGGAAGAGCAATGTTTACAGTACCTTTTCTGTCTTCTGTTTTTATATTACTAACTGTAATAGACAAAAGCAAAAAGTAAATAAGAGTGTTACACATATTTTAAAGCTAATGAACTCGCAAAAAAATTACCGTAAAACTGAGTGTGATTCGTAGCCAATTGATTGTCATTGTTCTCGGATTCTGCGAGGCGAGCAATGGAATGGCCAATCCCTCGGTAAGTCGATGAAGTGGAGATTGTCGATAACGATGCAGAATAAGGTTTACTCACAATCACGCTTTGGATTTCCATCTTATTATTCGAAACCAAACTCTGCACGGATATCGAATTGTTGCGGCTACCAGCGTCTGTATGCGCGGATCACAAATTCGTTATTTACATTATGTTACGTTATGTTATAACACATGCTTGAGAAAAGAGTAACATAGACCTTCTCTGTACACTCACCAGTGATGGGTATCTGGAAACCACCGGAGTGGTTTATATTATACATCCTGGAGTGCGGCGGCGTCGGGTTAAGGTACTGCGATCCCTGCTGCGGTTTGGAAACAGCCACCAAATCGTTATCGAGCAATGTTAGAGTGAGCGGTGGTTGATAAGGGACAGTTGAAGTAAGGGGGCGAAGAGTAGTGCCTAAAGACTGCAACGGCTGCTGTTGTTTCAACAGCGCCATCATAGGTTTCGATCCAATCTGTTAGTATCGTTAAATCTGTTACTTAATCTCCGAGTCCGTCTAGAAATCTTTTGTTCAAAGCTATCGGAAGAAACGTGTGCACTACTTTCTTAAGCAGACGACCGTGATGAAGTAACTTCGGTACTGTCATGGGAAAATATGGGCTTATCGGCACGATGAATGATAGCTACTTTCAATGACCCGAACACGTGTGCGATATTTGCGGTGAGCGTCTCTAAATGAATCGCAAGAAATATATGCTAAAGCGTCCACCCGTATCATACTTACAGTGTGTAATACCGGAGCTGCTGTAAATTTAGGCATGTTCCGTCCATTTTCAGTATGGATGCTCACGAGATTGTTCACGCTATATTGTGTGCTGTACTGCTGCTCACCCTTTACCGGTTCCGGCTTAATAACTTTCGGCGATATCGGCATAGTTATGAAAGCGCCGCCGGTGGGTTGGAACCCTGACACTCCTGTTGGATTGACAGGACTGTGATAAGGATACGTACTCGACAAAACTGATACAGTACTGCCTTTATCCATGGAAGTATGGTGATATTTTGTTGTAGATTCTATACCTGTTGAAGGTATCCGTGCTAAATAAACATCAAGATTCGTATTGTTAAAATGTATTTATGTAACGTATTATGCAAACGTGACATTCGTTTGTGTCTCGGAAGGTACCTTTTATCGGTTTAGGCCTGCATGTTATTTCCTGTTTAACATTGATCACTTCCCTCTTTTGACCGCTCATCGCCGAGAACTGCGATTGATTGTAACACTTCTTCTCCGCATCCTCATCTTGCACATCGTTATCACTGTCTGTCAATTTATCTTTGCACTTCAGATCTATTTCCGGCTGAGGATCTTCACAGATAACCATCTGATCGTCATCTGATCCATTCGCGTCGTCGTCCTGTTTAATATCGATCTCCGCATTTTCGATTTGCAAAGGAATCTCCGAAATCCGATGTTGCGTGTGTGACTGGTTCATAATCTATCGATAATTTCGTCAATAAGTCAAATATAGTTTTTTAGCAAATGTTTAAAGTGTGAAAGATCTCTTTTAAAATGTACTCTTTTAAATGCACTACTTATTTTATTTATACGGTATTTATAACTTGCGCTATCTTTATACTATCGTGAAATTTCTTACCTCAATGTTAGTGGAAGTTTCATTATATGTAGTAGTAATTGGCGTAGATACTTCATCGGCAGACGTAATCGTTCCTAGTAATGGATCCTCCGACGAAGAACCCTGTAGAGGATCCGTTTCCTCTCCCGTACTGTTCAACTTTGACCTTCCCGTTTCGCTTCCCTTAAAGCTGGTCGTCGATGACTTCCGTCTGTCCTTACTGCACCATTTCCAGTCCGGATGTGCCTTAAAGTGCGCTTCTTTCACTTCCGAGGCAAGCTCATGATACTTTTGTTTTTCCTCTGGTCCCAAAGCATACCACCACTCTCCTAATATCTTGGATACGGTGCGATTATCTTGATTCGGATGACGTTGATGCACAACAGCGCGATGCCGTTTTGAAAAAATCATAAATGCGTTCATGGGTCGACGTATTCTGTCTTTAGTCTGCAAACAATTAATGAAAATGTATACACATAAAAATATTATTGAATACATTTTTATTGTATTAATATCATTAAATGCAACTTGATCATTATTGATATTAATATTTTATCATATATACCTTTATTATCAATATTATTAAGTATAATTTGATTCGTTTTATTATACTTAAAAGAATAGCTAAATCATACACAAAAACAGTTTATCGAGCTTACTTTCAGTGGAGTCTGCGGCTGCAAAGAACTAAGTGATTGACTGCGTCTTTTATTAGCGTTAGCTTCCACTTCTGCGGGCGGGGTCGGTTCTGCTTCAAAAACGTCATCATCTTCTTCTTCGGCAGGTGTTATAGGATCTGAACCAGTACCAGGGCCATCTTCAGCAGGTGTGCTCATACTTATTGGAATTGGAGGTGCACTCAGGGGTGGACTCAGAGCAGAAGGAGGAGGGCTCACCTCTGATTGTTCCAGAACTGTCGTCTGCCAGGAAAAAGCTGCAATGAAGTTAGTGGGTTAGTTGCAATGAGTGTGGTTAGTAATGATATGGGACCGATAAAATAATGTTATGGATTTTATATAGACATTTTCGCTGCTATATATCCAAAAGAAACAATGGATTAGTGGATTAATAAAAAGAATTAAAATGCTAGTATTAAACTGGTGAAATATCAATGATAAGTATAACGACAAGCCAATGTTATTATTTTGAAGATTACTCGTTTGATATACAGCATTTATATAATAAAGAATATTTATAGAATATAGCAATTGTAACGCAAATATGTCTCATGAATATTCGTGATTCAAGGGTAAAGTAAATATCGGTTTGTCCGAAAAGTTCATACTGATTATGATCAACAAATGCTATTGGAATAATGTATTTGGAATAATGTTATACAATATAACTTAAAATAAATTAAAAAAGATAGGACTCTCAAATTTAAAAAATCAATACAATTATCGGGCAATGAGAGTGCGGCGGATGGAATCCATCCCAATTTCAATTTCCAAATATTCACCACAATCGTTAACGATTTTGAATCTTCATTTGACTGACCAACCACTGTGAATATTTGGAAATTGACATTGGGATGGATTGACTCTCCCCCTTTGGTCCTGCGAGTGTTGGATCCTGTCTTTGGATATTGCTGTATTTCATCTCGCTGAGGATAGCTCCAAATGTAGCCGAAACGTTCAATTTTTTATTATATTAAACATGTTAAAATAAATAATCAACCTTTGTTGAATTATTTGCGCACCGAGTAACGCGCTGCACTCTCATTGCCCAATAATTGTATTAATTTTTGAAATAAATTGTCTTCAAACCGCATAAAACAATAGAAAATGTAAAATAAAACAATATGTAATTGAATAAAAACATTATTTATACATAAAAATGTTTTTGTACTTAAAAAATCTATACAAACTTTTCGGATAATCCAACGCTAATGAATAGCCTTCCCCAGCATTAAAGTTTAACTTTTGTAGATAAACGCTTATTTGTATATGTTAAATGAAATGAGAAATTAACAAATGAGGGTAGTTTGTTAATTAATTGCGTCTGCTGCAAGATTGACAATGGTACATGGGAAAAAATTGCAAAATTAGGAATATCTCATGTTAAAAAAAATATCTGCAACAAAAGTGAATAATACATATGTGCAGAATAGCAGTATAATTTTCTCAGTTTAAAAGAATGAAGTATTTTTTCTCTAATATTGATGCAATAGCGTAAAGAATACGTTATTGCATTAGAGCACATAAAGCGTAAAGATCTAAAGAAATAAAAGTACGACAATGTAAATATTTAAAACATAATTAAGCATCTGTGCTTATAACACTTCAATTTAGTAAACAAATATTCTTGTATTATGTACCATTAACAAACTGCAACCTACAGCAATTTCATAGGCTTGATACATTTCAGTTGGCAGTCAGAATTCAAACCTTTTTTCCAGCTGCGCACTGCATTGTTCAGTAATGATGGGGGATGGGGCTGGTATGCAGGAGGAACTTCATGGCTGCCATCTGTGAAAGCCTTACCGTTTAGTCAAATTTGCTTGTATCATCGATTCGACATATTATGACATTGAGATCGTCGTTGCAAACAATTGCGAGACAGCAAAATAAGATAAAAAGGAAAACAAAATAATATAGCGTTTGAACTTTCAAACTTAAATGCTTGAAACGGTTTACAAAAATTAATTATTAAAGACAAAGGAATATCTCTATTGGGGATAAGAAATTTATATTATGGTTGTTTATATCCGAATAATGCATTTGTATTATATGAAACTTACAAAGGATACCGTTGTTTTTTGCATTCTCTTCCCTAGAAGGTTGGGTTTTTGGAATTTGCACCAAATGTCCTGGCTGAACAATTACGTGCTGGAAGACGCTTGTCGGAGTAGACGGATTGGATGCCTCTGTGGTGGATGTCATTACAGCGCTCGTAGGAGGCGGCTGATTTCTCTGCATATCCATATGCACGGTCGTGTGTGTGTTCAATTTATTCACCTAATAGCAAGCAGCAAAATGTGATCAACTATGCGATATATATGAATCCCAATATGTTATTGTTAATATGTCTAACTATAAATTGCTAATTTAGCAATTCATTATGTATCAACTTACAGGTTGCAGAACAGACAGTTTATCAATGTGGACGGATGAAACCGCAGGTGATTGAGGTGGTTGTTGACACTGAACTTGATGCAACGTGGATACCGGCAGTTGGCCCGTATGGTTGATTAGACTCTGCCGATATTTGTCGTCTTGATTGCTTATGTGCGCGCCCGTTGGTGCCGACATGTCCATGCTGTTCTTTATCACGAGGTACTTTTTTTCATGCTGCATCACGTAGATCGGCTGGCCCTGGGACTGCGGCGACTGCGCGTAGTCGACTGGTTGTTCCAGCGATTTGTGTACGAGCGTCAGGTTCTGCGGTACCGGGATAGCGGGTAGAGACATGTGAGGCGAGAGCGACGGTTTTATCATCTGCGGACTCTGTTCGGGCATCTCGGTCTGATTGGGAAAATCGTTGCTCGACGTTAGCGCATGTTGCAAGATTATGTTTTGCTGTTGCTGGGCGATCGACGTCACGACCGAGGGATGTCTCGTCGGTGGCGGACTCTGCTCCGACCATGTCAGAGTCGGATTCTGTCCGGGTTGCATGCTGCGGCTCACCGGGGAGATTCTTATCACGCTTGTCCCTAAATTGGTGGGGATAGCTCCGGTTATCGGGATCGGTCGATTCCTGTCTACTCGATTCGGCTCGGGCTTTATCACTTGTTGCGGATACTGAACTAAAAAGTTCGATTGCGTAGGTGAGTGTTTCCATTTCGCGCCAGGTGAGATCAGCGGAGTCGCATGGTGAGCAGGACTCGAGATAGGCATAAATACATTATTCTGATTTAGCCCTAACGGCGGCACCGGCGATTGATTTATGCATGGAGATATAGAAGACTGGCCCGTCGGTGACGAAAAGGCTGGCGTAGCTGATCTAGAGCTTCCCAAAGACACTGCAATAACGGGACACATTTAATTCGTAGAAAGTTACTAGCATGTAAATAATTATGTTATTAGAATATCGAATATCGGAAAATAAATTCTGTGTAAACAGATTATCGAGAGCTAGATGTAATATATATGAGAAATCGTTATATTTATTTAAGTTGATCTGTAATAAAGGTTTAAACTCTTTTCTGAAATATAAAGAAAAAACTCTTATATTTTACTTAATATATAGGAGATATATACCAAGCATATTAGCAGCTTCAGTTTCATCTTGATCGAATCTACCCGCTATTCTTCTGTCAACGTAATTTGGCGAGGTATCAGAATCTCTCGACGTTTCTTCACCATCCATTTTACCACTGTAAACAAAAAAAATAATTATAATAAAGAAAATCTGCATTATATGTCAAATGATCATCGAGACATTGAATAGTTAGTGCTAAAGCAATCGCTTGTCAAACGAAAAAGCCGCTTTTTCCTGGCACCTCACACATGATATTTAAAGAATTTTAAGTGAAAAAATATTATTAATACTGTAATTGTGATAGAAACAAAAACCAAAAACCATGACAAATCCAAGGTAACTGATGAATAAATCGTATTCCTTAGAAAATGGAAATCCAAATAAGATTTAGCAATTATCGATAAAAATCTAACAAGCGGACGTTCATACCCAGGAAATGTGTTTGTTGGACCTCTAAGACCAGATCCTTTTAAGCTAAGATGACGAGAACAGTATCCTCTTCGCTGGCTCTCCTTATTACAGTCCTTCTTACTACAAAGCCGGCGCCATTGTTTCCCATTGTATTTTTTTCTTATTCCGCTTGGTGTAACCACTATGTCACCCTTTTTATACCTATGTGGCGTTGCCGCCTGAGATCTGTTTAACAAAAAGAGTTGGCTCATATACAATTATTAATTAAGAGTTTCGCTACTATACGCATAAATCAATTTATCTCATGAAAGACTACTATATTTGATAAAATTAATACCGGGGTGTGGCTGCCTGAGAACGAGGCGTTATACTACGTTGTTCAACTAGGCTACTGGTACTTCCTCGGCTCTGCATGCTGCTTCTTTTGCTGCTCCCTGACAATTTTGCATCTGTCAGTTGAATATACCTGAATTACTATACTATTGTTTCGACTAAATTGCTCTTATTAAAAGCCATAGCTTTTCTTACAATATAGGGAGTACATTTTCAGAGAGAAATATCAAACAATATTTTAATAATCTACTTATTAAAGAAAAGAAAAAATTCAGTCAGCGCGCACGCATGTAACAACATAACTGATGTATTTTAAATAATATCGTACGAGATAGTGAAAATTTAAAGTTATATCCAACCTGCGTCCGAGGGAAATGTAATATCTTCTCTGTCTAAGTCATCCTCGCTTTCTAAATCGTCATACGGCCGACTGCCATTACTTAACGCCGTGGCAGAATGCGCAGGAGTGCCTAAAGTCATGAGAGGACTGGTACCGGTCGTTCTATAATAGCTCGTGTCATTATGACTTGATATATGCGATGTGTGATGAGAAGTATGATGGATCTGCAAAATTGGCACTGCTGTCGGAGCTTCCGTGGTATTGCGATACCCATGTTCTGATAAATTTTAAAAAGGCAAACGTTACCACATTATCTTCCCGAAAAGTAATTGGTCTTGTTGATTATATAAATAAGTTACCAATGTTCTCGATTCTTGTAGGATCGCATTCCTCCAGCCCCTCCTCCAACTCGTCCGCCCATGGGGGCTGTACTAGCCGCAAGTCCGCGCGTTTCACAACGTAACTATCACTCTGATCGTCCTCCCGCGGTATTTTCACAACAAAACGATAAGGCTTCGTTAATATCTTGCACACTGTCCCCTTTACAAACACTTTTGTCGCGTCCACGTGACTGTTCGCGGTCGGACACCTGATGCAAACCTTCGTATCCAAAGTCACCTGTCCCAGAGACGGGCTTGCATCTCCTATCACGTCGTACCGTCTCGCACCCAGAACGTCACTATAACGCACTAGCTTCCTCTCGCCATCGAACTCAATTAAAATCTCACCGTGAACAACGTTACGTATAACACCCGGGTAATAATATGAATCCCTTAAAGCTAACACTCTATGGTCGCGCCACTCACTGAGATCAATAGCAAGCCGAGGACGAGAACGTGAAGGTTCCTCGCGAAGAGAGTAATCCACCGCTGTGTTTTGAGGAGGTAACACTACTACCGAATGAGCTGAGGGTGTCTAAACATAAGAAAAAAGTCCATGTATAACGCATTCTTTCGAATAAAAAGTAATATTGTAAATAATATATAAATAATATATTATATTATAAATTAATTTTTTTACATATATGTCTCTCATGTAAAAATATAAAAATTATTCTTTATAGTGTAGAATTAGATTTCTCCTTGTAAGAAGTATTAATATTATAAATTTTGTATAAAATACACGACTTGTGCACCAAGAAATATATATCAAGAAATTTTTCTTTTGTCAAATCCGATATTTTGTTTAGCTCGCTACATATATAAATATATTCTCTCTCTTATATATTTATTAAACTTCTATTTATGAACTTCTTTTTCATATGGCGTTCAAATATCAGCCAAAATTATTGTTAATAGTAACATTAAAATTTCGGCTAGAGCCCTCCATTTTATCAACATACTTGATAATCGGATTCTTGCTGTTGCGGCGACTGCCGGCTGATGGTAGTTGGTAAGCTGGATTGTTGTCCTAAAACCGGCTGGCCGCCAAGCGACATAGCTGGGGCGCGTATATGGACCATATTGTTGATGTTGCTGGTGACGTTGCTGGTCTTGTCCATCTCCTCGAGCTCGGATGGATCAAATTTTCGTTTCTTTGGAAGCTTCTTAGCGCTGATAGTGGGATCCGACAGGTCTCGTTGCGGCGGTGCAGGAGGCGGGGGTGGTTGTTCCGGAATAGGTTTCTCCTCAATTGAAGTGCCACCACCCCCGCCTGCCCCATATTGCCCGCCGCCGAGGCCATCCCGCTTCTCGTGCATCTCAGGGTGAGCAGTCAGCATCTTGGCCACCTCACGCTGCTCTGAAAATTTACATTAACTATCGTTAACATCGTTCATCGTCAAGAAATAAATCTTTGGCTAAAAAATTTTTCTTCTCGCAAGTATTATTGAACAGCATCGCAAATGTGGATGTGAGAGTAGTATAACTGAGCATCTTTAGAGAAAAGAGACTAATAAAAAAAATATGTATATGAGCAATAATGTGTATATGAGCGAAACAAATAGATTGAAATAAAATAATGCGGTGATATTTTTCAAACTGATCTTTTCTTACACCCGTAAGCTTTTCTTATAGACAAAATGTCATGCCCTTATTTGTGGTAATATATGATATTGAGGGTAATCGGAAACGTTCAAGTTAGCCGAAGTTATCGATTACCCGAATACGTATCGAACTCGACAAGAATAATCAGATTCGACCTCGACTTGAATTTCGCAAGTGCTCGCGCGTCCTTAAATTGGAAACCTATTTCCATATCCTGTGTTTTAATTATCAGAGTGGTTCAGACATTTATCACTCGTCTCATTTAATCCTGGGACTACGCACATGGTTTTGCAAAACTTGAAAATTTCAAGTCGCTGTGGCATACTTCTTGGGAATATGTTTTATCCTTTAACTACAAAAGGCATATATCAGGATGTTAACTTAAATCCTTGTAAAAAAATTCTCCGAAAATTCCCGGATTCGCCAGGTATTTTTATTCAAAACTCCAGGTAAGATTAGAGAATTTTTGAATGCAACTTTGAAATAAATTTATTTTATTATACGCGGTTTTTAATGTTTCTTCTTCTTATAATCTTCCATGAAACTATATCTATTCTTTTCTACAATTGAGCCATGAAATAGAATAGTATATGGAAGGCTCGCTATAGTATCAGTGAATTTTTTTCTACTATGTATTGTCTTTTACTGTCACTCTGTCACTTTTCTTTAAAAACTTGTGAATGACACAAGAATATACACCATGGTGGCCACTAAAATGAGCGAAAAAAATTCCCCGACTCTTCCCTGACTTTTTCTGACGAAATTATAATTTTTCCCTAACTAAAATTCAAATTAATAGTCAATTTAATTTCAAATAAAAGTGCCAATACGAATAACTAATTAATGAAGCTCCGAATTAATCGGTATTCAAAAACATGTTTACGATTTGCTTAATGGTGATAGAAAATTGTATTT
>NJRQ01000030.1:712314-723057 GCA_003063805.1 Aphaenogaster ashmeadi | reverse complement strand
TATTAGGTGCCGAGTTCAACGCTACGTTATTGCGAGAATTTTGGAGGGGACAAAATGACCAATGAGATGATAGCAAAAGAGACAAACATAGTCCTCCTATGTAGTACCTCTCTTTCTACAGCCTGTGCGCGTTTGTCTATCGCAACGCGCAGTCCATTCTATATGTCGATGTTAAAAATGCGTCACTACGTTTCGACCATGGATTTTGGTCCTTATCGAGTGAATAAATTAAAGGTACATGTATGGATAGTCTATTTGAATTTTAATTTTATAATCATATTCTACGATGTCTGGCGTTCTCCTGGAAAAAAAATTGTCGAAAAGTGTGCATTTTTAACGAAGTTACATGTAAAGATACCAGGCTGGATCTGAGGGACCCAGCGTGTGGTCCGTGTACACAAAAATATAATGCGTAATCTTAGGATTAATTTATCTCTATGTACGAAAGGGCTTCTCGAACTCCATCCGAAAGATAATCCGGACAATAGAAAGGCGATCGAAAAATCACGACTGAAGTCAACGTTTCCCGCGGCAGTTACCGGACCGTCTCGCGTTGGTATTTTGTCATACTACGCGTCCGTCCGGGACAGCGCGTGCGTTACGCGATAAACCTGACGACGTGTATACTCACAGTCCGTACAGTCGAGAGGAGGCTGCGTGCTGAAATGTGGCGAGCTGTAGCTGGGAGGGTGGTGACACCGGCTGGGTGCATACCTCAGCACCCGGCTGTCGGGGACAGGATGCGTCGAGTCCGGGCTCTCGCGTCTTTGTCTCTCTCGCGACGGGGCTGTCGTACCCTCTCCCAACTCCAATTCTTCTTCCCAGCCCCAACTGCCGAGCATCCTCCTCCGAAAATTCTCTTTTTAGGCAGACACTCGTCGTCTCCTCTTTAATTGTTTCGCTTCTCCACTGAATATTCTGCAAAGAAAGAAAGACGCTTGGCGTCAAACTCGACCATCGACGCAGAAGCTGACCCGTCACTTTCCCTCCACCCTTCTCAACCCCGGAATCCCGTCGCCGCGCCGTTTCTTTTCGACGGATTTTCGGTAACTACACGTGGCGATATTTGTATGGCTTTTAAGATAGGTCATTTCATTGGTTTCGGTAAATTTAGAAAGATGTTGGGTTTTGTTCGAAAGATATCATTTCTTGAGTACCATTTCTTTAGCTGGGCAAAAACGCGCGTGACGTACGGACAAATTCTCATCGTTCTTTAGAATTTTTCGTTCTTGGACGTTATAAATGTTATTGTTATTGGACAAATTTCATAACTATCCTCCGTGGTTTGTCCAAATATATAAGATAATATAAAGCATATTATTATTACCACTAATAATTATTACCACTTGAACACGTGGCCGAATTGTCAAATGCGATTGGTCAAAATCTTAAACCACAAATTAACCAGATAATGAAAAACCGGGCCTAAAAGAAGATTCGTGCGTTGAATGAAAGTGATCGTGACGTACGGACAATGTACGTCCGACGATATTACTGTCTCTTATACACATCTAGATGTGTATAAGAGACAGCGATTAGGCCGTGGAAGGTAACACTACTACCGAATGAAAGGCAAAAAAAGAATTTAAGCCGCAACTAGTGAACAAATCTACCAATCGCAGTCGAGCATTTTCCTCAACTTTTTCCTTGGACCTTTACGGGGAACTCGACTGCGATTGGTCGTTTACCGTTCAAATTTTTTCGTGTATCTTTGGCTTTGAACTACGGCTTGGCCTTGAACAAGTTCGAACAGGTACAAGCGCATTTACGCAATCTTTAAAATTGGAGGACGAGAAACTTGGGAAACATATGAGGAGGAAGAAAGAATACGCAAGGGTATCGTCGGATTAAAAGGACACGAATAAAACATGGAAAAGGATGTATTATACACATTTTCGAAATAATTAAAAAATATAGATTATTCTATATCGCATTTAAAAATAATACAAAAAAATTGGCGGTTTATATAAAAAAACCTGGATTCATTTTTATACAGAAAGTATAAATATTAACACATTTCCAATTTCAATTCACTTTTTGCACGAACTATACAGATGATAGATCCTTAAACAAAATAATCGTATCTTTTTGAATATGCGAGTGTTCCCAGAGTGAAAGACAAAAGAACATTCGTAGGGACTCCGCCTGTCTCTTATACACATCTAGATGTGTATAAGAGACAGGTATCAGAGTATGATGAATCCAAAAATATTTGGTTAGGTTAGCTTTTTCGTGCGCGATCATGCTTTGCGGATGTGGCAACGTCGCACTTAGAAAAATTTGGTGTCGCGCTGCAGTGATATTTACGCTCTGCAAACACTACGCAATTCAGAATACTATTTTATTTTCTGTAACTCTTTTTTATTTTGTCGGTTTTTAATATTCTAAGAGAAGCAATAGTGTTTAAAAATCTGTTCTTGAATTTCATATAAAAGAATTCATCGTCTATTGAACTTTATTGATCAAGTCTAATTTTGACTAGCATAGTTGGGAAAGAACCACCTTAAAATAATATAATATAGTAAAATAATTTCGAACAGAAAGAATGCGATTTCGTATAAAAATAAAATTTCGAAGATAATTTCTCAATAATTTAAACAGATTGTAACTTCGTTACGATCGTTATTTTCCGACGCACACGCACACGTTATGATCGTTTCAACCGATTAGGCCGTGGAAGGTAACACTACTACCGAATGAAAGGCAAAAAAAGAATTTAAGCCGCAACTAGTGAACAAATCTACCAATCGCAGTCGAGCATTTTCCTCAACTTTTTCCTTGGACCTTTACGGGGAATTCGACTGCGATTGGTCGTTTACCGTTCAAATTTTTTCGTGTATCTTTGGCTTTGAACTACGGCTTGGCCTTGAACAAGTTCGAACAGGTACAAGCGCATTTATGCAATCTTTAAAATTGGAGGACGAGAAACTTGGGAAACATATGAGGAGGAAGAAAGAATACGCAAGGGTATCGTCGGATTAAAAGGACACGAATAAAACATGGAAAAGGATGTATTATACACATTTTCGAAATAATTAAAAAATATAGATTATTCTATATCGCATTTAAAAATAATACAAAAAAATTGGCGGTTTATATAAAAAAACCTGGATTCATTTTTATACAGAAAGTATAAATATTAACACATTTCCAATTTCAATTCACTTTTTGCACGAACTATACAGATGATAGATCCTTAAACAAAATAATCGTATCTTTTTAAATATGCGAGTGTTCCCAGAGTGAAAGACAAAAGAACACTCGTAGGGACTCCGCCACGGTACAGATGAGCATTAACTAAAATGGCAGATTGGGTGGACGACATGAATCGAACAGTAGTGAGAATTTGACACGGAGCCCTCACAAATAAGACAAGAGAACGCGCGACGAGACAAATGAAGAAGCGTAGAGAGATCCGAGACGAAGTGAGATAAGGTCGATCGGAAATCGTGCGTAAACTGCGGTTACGCACGTCTTCGACTACTACACCATGGATGACTATTCTACTTGACTACTAGATAAATACGCTCGAGTACTCGTAAAATTCGAGGCCAAGGCATCTCCAAACTTTGTTATCACTTCCGACGAATTCGATAACTCGATCGTTCGATTACACGAAAACGGTCGGGTATCGACAAATTTCATTTATTCGGATCATGCACGGGACTGAAAAACTTTGGCACAGCAGGAGGATCAGTCGGACAAATTTTGCCTCTCTGTCAATAATCAGTGATTTTTATTTATTTAGGAAAGAGAGATAATTATAAAAAGGGAAGAATATAATTTATATTAGAATAGAAAGATTTCAATGATTAATTATACATGCTAAATGAACTTATGAAGAATTGAGGAGAGTTGAAGACTTGTTCAACCGAATATTCTTTTAATAATTTATAACTTTTCAAGAATCGTGACGTTGCGAACCAGGGGAGATCGAGAATTTAAAGAGAAGCAGAAGAATTTTAACATATTCGATTTATATGATACTGATTGGGAATGAGATTAAGATCAGTTTCGACTAACTTTTATACTAGAAGTACAAAAAATCTATTAGTCGAGAAAGCAACTCTTCAATTCTTAATATTATATATTAACTAAGCCTTTCCCCCCCCCTCCACTCTCTCTCTCTCTCCCCTCTCTCGTGCTCACGAGATAGTATGTATAAGAGGGACCAAGAGAGAATGCATCAAGTTTGCTGCTCCCTCCCTCGGGTCTGACTCATGACTCGTCCGACTCACCCGCCTATACCCAAGAGAGAGAGAATCTGCCATTGTGTATCGTGTTCGCTCGTTCGTTCCTGTTATCCCCCCGCCTCTCTTCTCCCCCCCCTACCCACCCACCCTTTCTTCGCGAGAGCGGGTTTCCCCGCGGGTGCGCACGCTTGCAGGTACGCAAGGGTGAGCGCACTACGAGTGTCGAACGTCGAGAAACGTGACGGGACGTCGCGAGATAATAACATGCCATCTTCTAATCTGCAGGCGATAAGAATGTGGATGAGAAACCGACCTGCCGATCGACGACAGGCTTCTCGTTGCATGCTGTAATTTTGCCGTTAATTTTGCAGCTTTCGTTTTGCATCGTGGTATGGTAGTTGCCGCGGATTTCATATTTCACGTCTTATAACGCAATTATCGTTGATTTTATATACCTTGCATTTTACAGTACAGCCAGGGATTCGTTTGAAATCTCGTATTTTCCGTAGTATTTATCGTGAATTTTATATTTTGGACGGTACGCGCGATCGCGACATTTGATATTTCACGTCTCGTAACACGGAGCCATTATTAATGTATACATCATATTTCATGTAGTTATTATTAACCTGGTCACATTTCACAATATTGCTATTAATTTTACTCATAATATAGTCGACCTAAATTTTGCATACGTTACCAAGGAGCACAATAAAATAATTAACGCAAAATGTGTGACAGCGTACTCAGTGCCCGTCTATAAAAATATAAAAATTACGGAAGCAATCTCATAATAAACTGATGACATTTTTTTGCTAGCCTTAGCAAGTGGCTTCTGCACATGTTCGTTATCGCCAAAGTGCACAAAAACAGGGCAAGAGGTACATTGGGATCCCATGTTATCAACAGAGTTTCATAATATTCCTAACAAAAATGCAATATTTGAAAAGAATGAAACTAACTTCGCATTCTTTCATAAAGATGAAAGAAATGAGGAAGCCTCAATTCACCGGCCACAGTTCGAAAAAATGTCTTATCGCTCCAGAATTATTAATTTTTATTGCATCGCTTATATTTGACTAAAGACAACCTGGAAAACCTAGCTCTGAGATTACAATGGCTCATCGTCGTACAAATATTATTCGATAAAAATGTATTATCTCCTGGCCATCTTCTGTCGCCAGAGGTATTGTTCTTTTCCTTTTTCTTTTGAGGTACACCGAATGGAGAATGCGAGATACTGGAGTGGCGTAGCAGAGTACGTCGTAGGAGAAGAAATGATCAACGACATACCCTACGTACCACCCACGATTCTATTGTTCATCGTGAATGGGGATTTCAAGGAAACTTTCTTTCCTCTTAATAGAAATTCTTCGCAGCTTGTAAGCTGCGCGTTGATTTTCTTCCCTCATCTACTCATCGAAACGGAATGCCGAGAAAACACCCCATAATAACGGAATATAATATCCGACTTAGGAGTGCGGACGATACGGTTCTCGGTCAGAAGTAAATCAGACACCTGCCGGCGCTGGTGTTTGACGTGGTAGCGTTTCTACAATACTGCGAGACCGCCAGGTAGAAGGGCGGATTTTGCGACCGTAACAATTCCCAAGTCTTAGACTTCGAGTACTGTCATTGTGTCGTTTCGACAGATCTTATACCTGCAACACCTTAAGAAGAAATAACGCCCTAATAGGAACCTTAGTATATTTCGCACTGAACATAAAAGGCTATCCGATCGCATTAAAATTCGAATTTGGAGTCGGAGTTTTCGCTAGCAAACTTGTTCAACCGAATATTGTTTTTTTTCTCTTTCATAACTTCTTAATATCCAGTAAAAATTATCTTGATAAATATCCAGTATAAACTATCTTGATAAATTAACTTGATAACTCGACAAAATTAACATTTCCTTAGAAATTTCTGTTTGAAATTAAAAGAACGAAATACCGTTAACTGTTTGTATCTATAAATACAACATAATTCCAGAGCTTGCTCCTACATATAGTTTCTATCATAAAGTTAGACTTACTAAAGAATTACATTTTGATAGCTTCAATATTATATGTGATCATAACTATATATACTTTTTTATCTAAACAAGCATCAACTTCAGCATGGCTACAACGTGATTCTATTGTGTATAATATTCTACGATAATCAAAAATATTAATAATTCATTTTTCTCAGCGTTATCTATTTTAGTGATCTATGCCTAGCAACGTATTTCTTTTATATCGAAAATCTTGTTTAGAAAATTTACTATTCAAAATCGCTATAGTATTTCTAATTTTTGATTCTGTCCTGCGCAATAAGAGTTAGGTTGAATCCAACATTTCACGCATGGCAGGAGTTAGCAAAATGGTCAACATGTGAGTCACGCGTTTTCCCAGCATTGACGCATCCTGTGGACAGGTACCGAATAAAATCCTGCAGAACGGCCGAACTCCAACGTCCTCAAAGCGTCCTTACTTAAATGGAATAACGTGAAAACCATCAAGAGAGAGTCGACTTTAAGATTCTCAATAAGTTCCAATATTTTATGATGCACCTTATATAATATATAAAACTGCATAAATATATTGGTTGCATTTTATGAAGGCTTTTCATGTTACGAGGAAGAGACGAAGACACTTGCGACTTTTCCCCTCATCAAAAGCATACAAGAAATTATGAACATTAACGATAGAAAACTAGTTAAACGAGATAATTAATATTTACAAAAAATGACGTTTACTATCCATTCTATCGTTAAAACATCTTTTGTGTCAATATTGGAGTTTTTCTTAGAAAACAGGAAGACGATACGTATATACGAGGTGGTCCTGCATAAAAAGCGTAACAAGCTGCTTTCTTGAGAAACTATCCGTAGCGAAAAAATTCGTTTTAGTTTTTTAGGTTTCGTCGGGGCCTTTCATGTGACGTGAGTATTACTACAAGGCCCGCAGGAAAGCAGAAGGATGCTACTTTTCAATCTTTTTAAATAGCACATAAATTTCGGCATTTTAGGTAATTTATTGCTTCAAATTAACCTTTATTATATATAATGAATATTTTTTTCAATAAGAGTTTAAGAAACTTGCAAACGCGTGTGTATCTATGATTAGCACACGCATAAACAAATGCAAGAATTTGTTAACTTATTAAAAAATTTCCTAATCCAATGCTAAAAGCAATGATTGGTACGTAACGATGTTGCAAATGTAATTATTACTGCATACACATTTCCTCATAATCAGGTCAATTATGACATCGTGAACAAAATTGATCGTCTCGACTAAAATACTCTCATTTTAAATGACCGCACATCTTCTGCGTGCTTCATCTGCAGTTTCATCGTATACTTATTTTCGTGGCAGACAGCATTCAATGTCAGACGCAAATTTATACAGGAAAAGAGATGCAAGATGCATTACGCGTAATGATTACATAAATGTGAATCAATCGACTATATAATTTTTAGAACTTTAATTTATGTAAAGAGATGTTGTCCCGCAAATAAATTTACATATGCCTATCTATACAACATTCATTCGTTCACCTATCTACATACGATGAAAACGATACGGAATCGGACAATAGTCGTTCAGCGGTGGATGCACGACGATGAGGACGCAAAATGCCACGGCGCACGTACGATTCCGTGAATCAAACCGCAACTTTGCGCGACGCGCGCCGTATGCATAATGACGTTCGTTCCGCCGCGTCGCGAGGCCGACGCGGTGAGTTTTCGTTGCAAACGCCGTTGCTACGCTCGCGCCTACATAAATACAGTGCGACTTCCGGCGTGTACCACAGATAATGGTATCGCCGGAATGCGCGTCTCGTTAGAAAAATTACGGACACCGTTCGCCGTGACACGCACAACGCGCCGCCTCGCATTCAATTACCGGCAAGATCTCCCGTCGCTTTATCTGCAGTGCGCAAAAGAAGCGCAGCGACCGTACAAATCCCGTAACGTCCACATGGTTTTTACGTTGGCGTTTCCCCCTTGGAAATTTAGCTCGCGATCGAACGTCACTCCGGCAATCTACTCGATTCCAAGAACAGTAAAGAGATTCTCGCGTATGATATAAGGCAAAAGCCTATAATACATATACGAAACGAAAATTAATTATATCAACAGTATCGAGAAAAAATTTCATTAACTTTTACCGTACCGTTTTGAAGATATTTGATTTTAAATGTATAGAATTTTATATTGCAAAACTTTATGGCGTAGATATTTTCTCTTAATTTGAGACATTTGTATATAAGATAGAAACTTAAAAATTATTTATTTACCGTATAGTTTGAGAGAAATTAATATTAATAAGCACGACACGTACACTGAGAAAAAAAAGCTGTTGCTTCAATTAAAGTGTTATCACGGGGTGCCAAAAACATAAGTAGTTCATTCAATTGTATTATTAATAGACCCAATATTTGGGATTATTAAAACAATGATTGAATTATTGGTTTAAAAATGCAGACATTGGGTCTAATAATAATACAATTGAATGAACTACTTTATGTTATTGGCACCCCGTGATAACACTTTAATTGAAGCAACAGCTTTTTTTTCTCAGTGTATAACATTAAACTTTATGCCGTAGATATTTTCTCTTAATTTGAGACATTTGTATATAAGATAGAAACTTAAAAATTGTTTATAATTACAAAGTAAACATTTAAGTTTGTTCTGGTAAAGTCATCTAAATTTACCGCATAGTTTGAGAGAAATTTATATTAATAAACAAGACACGTATAACATTCAACTTCAAATAAACTGACCAAGTCTATCATTGTCTCTTCTTGAATTATATAAAGGGATATATGAATTATAAAGGGATATACACTTGATGTAATAATTAAAAATATGATAAATATGATGAAAAATGTTAATTGATACATTTTTATTCAGATTACAATTTAATTTATCAAATAAATGTCATATAATATTTCATTACCTGCTTTTGGTACTTATTGTTAGATCAAAACGAGCACCTTATAACTTTTATTTTGTTATTTTAAAACTATTTAATAACATATAAAATTAATAATAATTATGCATAATGACATTAGCGAATTAAATATTGTTTCTATATTATTATTTTAATCGTTTTATCACAATTTTAAGAATAAACTGTTTATTGATTAAGAAGTAGCGCGAGAACTTCCTTAATTTCCGAGATAAGTTACGAAGACGAGGACGAGGATCGCAATTTTCAATCCGCATAAACTTGGCTTCCACCTCGAAATTTACTGCGAATTTTTGGAAACGCGAGCAGATACATTAAAATTACAAAACGCATTGAGAATTACACAGATTGCATAGAGTCCGCTTATCGAAAGTAGAACAAGGTACGAGGAGACCGGAGATGAAACGTTGGCGATCTTATCTTAAATCGCGACGCTTAAATTTCTTGAAGAGTCAAGTTACGTGTCTCGCCATTGGTGTATGTCTTCTTCCTCCATATATTTTATACTTTCCCCGCAGAATAGGGGCACTTTGACGCGGCGTCGCGACAGGGAAAGTGACGTGTTAGGCGCATTAAGTGACATTTATAGCGATTTGAGCGAGGCTTCGATGAATTTCCAGGCTCATTACGGCGTGACATTGCCCTTTAACGTTCCGTCGTCACGTACACACACGATTCACACATTGTGTTCTCGCGTGTGTGCACGTGTGCGCGCGTGCATTCGCGTTGTACGACGTCATATAAATCTTCACGTGCCGGGACAAAGAAGGAAGATGCGAGATTCGAGTACAGCAAATGTATTCGCTCGTTACAAGGGACAAGATTACTCCATGACTTTTTACAACGTATCGTAGAACCTTTTAAGCCTGTGTGGTACAAATGAATAATCACTGTAATTAATAGTCAAATACAAACGAAAAAGGAAGCCACGTTTCTAGAGATACAAGGTGAACGTATACGGCTGAAATCCCTCCCCCTCATAAATCATTCACTAAATTTCTTGCAAATGGAAATCGATACGAGCGCTATAGCTAACAGAAGTTTTAGTTTATGACATCTGCCGCGGGTTAAACGAGTCCTTATGCATAAGGAAAGAAAAGGAACGCACGCAACGGCGATGGAACAAAACTAGTTCCGATACCTTGAAACTGGAAATCGAGCGCGACGAAACTTCGACGACGACGATAACGACGACGTCGACGACGACGTCGACGACGATACTGGCGATCGCGAATCGCACGTGCGCGCCCCATTCATCGCCGATCTCGGCGGCGCTGGACGGCTGAAAACGAAAGCGACCCGTCTCCCGGTGATAATAGTCATTACTCGGAAGGGGAGAGTGCACTCGAGCCGCGGCTGCATGCGAGGTGGCCGCAAATTATTCACGCTTATTCGCACGCACACACGCGCGCACGTAACGCGCGTCCACGTAACGTAAAAGCGGAGGCTCTTAAGGGCCGCTTCGCAGCACACAAATCGCAATCGAGTTACACGCGAGTCTCCTCCATAAACAGATTGACCGACGCCCAGTAGCACACGTTGTGACGTCATATTCCGTAGCAAAGCGAGATAAAAAGGAGAGAAAAGGG
>NJRQ01000030.1:676932-709302 GCA_003063805.1 Aphaenogaster ashmeadi | reverse complement strand
ATCATACATTTTTCTCTCAGTGTATAATGCAGCGACAATTATCAACTTCGTGACATTATTGCGTCATTATCTCTGTCAACGTTGTTGCGGGATTTTATGTTTATCGTCGTTTCGCTACGTTAAATTGGAATAATTAATTAACGTTTGACCCGTGTGTCGAACACCGTTCCGCGGGCTGATCCTCGCGGTTTTACACGCCCGCGCTACCGCGATGCCGCTTACGTCGTGTGACCACGTGTGTCACAACACGTACGCAACACGCACGCACGTAACTCCACATCGTACGCAACTTCGCGGTGCAACATTGCGACCAATGAGCGAACGCGTGCAACCGTGTGTGCACGCGGGTGCGCACGTGCATGCCGATCGCAGGAAGAAGAGGAGAAGGAAAAGGGGCGAGAGAAGAGTCGTGTACGCGGTGTCAATATTTATTACGATGTCGGCGGAGGTTGCGAAGTTAGACTACGAAAGCTGCACGAAAGTACGAAAGCTGCACGAGGGAATAATGGAATACCGTATGCGAGATCACTCTACTTCCTCGTAAAATGAAAAAGTCAAAAATCTCAAAAGAAGTTAAAAATGTTTAGTCCAGGAATATCATAAAGTCGTCTGTATACGTCTCGTTTCAACTCGTGTTTACGGCTTCGCGATTAAGATAAAATGTACTGGAACAAATATTTGTTCATCCAAAGAATTTGTCACTTTCATACATTTATCTACTTTAGGATTTCATGGTGGTTTTAAGGGTTGTATTTATCTATTTTCTGATGCTTTCAAGTTAAAAGGGCTTTCAGAAATATAAAAAGATATGACTAAAGGGGCTTATAAGCGATACTGTACATCCAGGGACTCGAGAAAAGAAAAGAAGGTAAAATAAACAAAGGTGAGAAGTGCAACGAAAGGAAACAGATTCTACCTTGCACTGACTGCACGTGCGTTAAACGCATTTTTTTTATTTTAAGAGGTAACCGCGGAGAAAAGTTGTAAATTAAAAGTTTAGAATAAATTTGGAGACGCGAGTCGCCGCTCGCGCCGCTTTAAATCTGACGATTAGCTAATTGCGAAACGGAGCGCAGATTTTATGCTGAACAAGTACGATAAAAAAATGCAAGATTCGTTTTGTTACGTTTACCGAAAACGCTTGTGACATTTAATCGTTTTTTTTACGATATTACTGATCGGTCGGTTATGTAAGACGAATGTAACGAAACACTCTCGATACTCCATTATCTTACACTCCAACATTATTTATATAAGTAATGTACACGTGCATATATATATATATATATTATATATATAAATATATGTATACAGTTCTTTTACATAACGCCCCAATAGTCTTACGGGCGCAAAAAGACGGATTCGTGGATAATTCTGAAGAGGATGACTCTGAAAAGGATTCATTGTACGTATCTATTCGAGACGAACGCATCAGCAATGAGAAAGAGAAACTAACTAACATCGCTGCGTAAGTGTGCGTTGTCAACGTGCGCCGAAATCTCGGACGCGGATCTCGGATCTTCCCGATTGTTATTAATCTCGCCACTCGTACAAACACGCTGATAATTATTTTCGACGGTGCTAATCGAATGTAATCGATCGGAGATACGCATTCAGGATCTACACTCCGGAAGGAGTAACACGCGCTCGTTACGTTTACCAGCCGCTGATAACGGCGCGCGGCGTGAACCGATAACGATTATCATGTACGTGAACCTTCGTAAACCACGGTCCGTTCCGCATAGAAACGACGGGAAGAGGAGCCGGCGGGAAGACGGAAAAAAGGGGAAGAGATAGAGAGAGAGAGAGAAGGGGGACCGCTTGTAGAGATTTTTTGGTGTGTGCGAAGCTGACGTATCGCAGTTTCGTGGAAACTACTGAGAATTGTGGCTTTACTTTTCATAGTTCCACAGTTGTTGACAGGCTAAACAAATGGTTCTGGCTATTAAACCAAAGAAAGTGCCCCGGAACAAAGTGAGACTGCGGGAGTTCGCTCAGACGTTGAGAGATAGTTCCAAAAAGAGTTCTGCCCTTTAAAGGAAAGGAAGCATCGATCGCATAGCGACGAGCGCGTTGTTATGAATTTACCGCGATGAACTAGACGTTCTATCGGTCGTAAAACGATTCCCGGACAGTTTCGTGACAATCTATTGGCAAGAGTGCTGACGATAAATAATGATGAGATATCTGTTAGATAATTTATGACGGCCCAAAGAGGCGTATTCCCAAGGACCAAGATTTTCCTGCCTCGGCGTGAGCAATGCGTGCCAAGATACGTCCATGCACGAAGCAGAAACGTATTCTAGGCCGCGAGCGGACGCGTGATAACGCAGTGAAATAATAAGCGCGCACCCGCGCCTTGAAAAATCATTCAAAAAAAAAACAAACAGCGCCTCTTATCGTGACCCGCGCGCGACGAAGATCGCTCATTTTTCGGCGAATCGTCGGAATTGCCCGCCGCTCCCCCTTCGCCCTCGTCGCGAAACGCGACGTAATCTCATAAATTCGCATATATAAAAGATCTATAAAAAGAAAGAATTAACTCCACGTTTCTCTCCGATGCATTATTACAGATTGCTGTTACAGATTGTTCCACCAGTTCGGAAACGAACGCGCGACTGTCCGGGGTAGCGGAGTAATTCGTCCTAATTGACGCGAAACGCGAAATAATTTTATATACGTTTCGTATTTTTAACTTTTCATTATTTCAGCTTTCGGTAACGTAAATTGACGTTATTAGACTGAGGTAGAGGATTTATTGATTATCTCTCATACGTCACTGCAGAATTTATACGGCAAATACGGGGTATGTCAATTTGTCCGCTAATGAAAATTGAATTTAACGAACGATTCCGAATAACTCTCCTACGGAACTAGGATCCGATAATAAGGTTACTACGCCGCTGAGCGAGAGATCGCGCGCATCTCACATCATCCCACAACATCCTACGCGCAATTAAATCCATGTGGAACCACTCTGCGCCGCGGAGATTACGCTATCGGCGATGCGGCACACGCTTCTCACGCGATACCATGTGTTCCAATATTGGCACTCTTCGCGATCGTGTCACAGCCCCGGATCGTAGATCGCGATCGCCTCGCCTGGATTACACAACGGGCCGGCCCGCTGTTTAACAATCGGAGCAGATAACGCGAGTTCGCTCATAAATCTGTATCGGCTGTGCGCGTAACGGCCGATAAACGTCCACGCGTGAGGCAAAACGATCGCCGATTCCTCACCGATCTTCGCGACGGGATCGTCGTACATCCTCCCTCCCTCCCCCCCCCCACTTCCCCGCGACGCGAATTTAGATCAGCGATATCAAATCCGGCGGCACTCCCTCTCTCTCTTTGCGCAGCGCATGGTTATGCATCGTAACAGAATATGTTTCGTAACGAAGCTGCTCAACGAGAATTGAAAATAGAATCTGAACATTTGTACGCTAGTTAATTCGTAACCACATTTCTTTGACGAACTTTCGAGCGAGCCAATTTTGGCCGGGCCCCGGCGCTTGCTTGTTTCAAAGACCATCATTCATCCGAGGGGCTTTACGAGTCTCACAGTTTTCCTTGATTTTTCCACGCGATCTATCCAGGCCTAATCTCTTCGAGACTATATCTTTTCGAGGGCAGCCGAACATCGAGTACGTACTCGAGCCAGTAAGTAGCCCGCCCGGTCAAAGTATTAAAAAAACTACGCTCGATAAACCTGATCGGGCGGATCAATGAACCCGACTATGAATATTCGGGGATCGCGCCGGAGAAGAAGAGGCGGAGGAGGGCAGGAGAACGGAAGAGATGAGCCGTGGATATGCATGCGCGCGCGTGCGGCGTCATAATCTTATCGTCGATCGCGAGTGATTCAACTTTGAACTTTCCGTCGACCGAAAATATACCCGCGGATTCGGCTATCGAGGTGGCACGGTTCGATTTCGGGTATATATATATACGCGAGTTAACACCGTCACGACGCGACGGTATTTTCGCGAGCCCCCCCTCCCCCTCCCCCTCGCCCCGAAGGAAGGAACGTTTTTCCAATTTCCGTTCGATCGAGATCACCGTCGAGAAAACGGCCGAACAAAGGCGATTAATCATCGGTTTCATCAGCGTCGCTCGATCCTATAGCTACGATTGTATCTTTGACGGAGATAACACTCGAGAGAGAGAGAGAGAGAAAGAGAGAAACAGACAGATGGAAGAATCGTGCGGTTAAACTGAGATTATATTATACTTAAATCACGCTGAGCGAAGCCGTATAACAGTGTGCTTTTAACATCCCGTAGCATTACAAAGCAGTAACAGAGAAACCTTTTTAATACACCTCGGGCCGCCGAGGGAATTATTACCGGGGGGGGGGGGCAATACACATAATTGTGCGTAGCGTAGGGTTGCAGGGACACGCAGGGATGCAGTCCTCGTCCCATTGCCGGCTATTTCGCACGGAGGAAGGCCGATCAGCGGGACGGATTCTGAGCGGGGGGGGATATACGTGACTTGTGCTTAAGGTCGAGGTGCTTCGCGGCTAGATGACGAAACGTCGAGGACTTACTCTAGGTTCGGGCAGCCGTCAAGGATCACCGAGCGACTCGACCACGGTCCCCAGACCGGTAAATCCGCCCACAGCTGGTGGTAGCGGCGGCGTGAAAGAGGATCACCACCATTTCGTCGCTCAATCGCGTCCGGCGCACCGGGAGTGCACTTTCCATTCAAGTGACGACGACGGTTTCGCCGCAGCGTGATCAATCGCACCGTGCAAAGACATTATTGCACTCGTACACATATCCACCCACACGTAAGAGCAAAACAGAGAGAGAGAGAGAGAGAGCGCGAGAGGAAGAGAGCGTAATCGTCGACACTGGGGAGAACCGTCACACGCTGTGTCCCAGGCCGCAAAGATGCACTGTGGAGAAGCAGCGTAATCTCGTTACGAAGATGGAGAGAACAAGATAGAGAGGAGAAAAGAGGGAGGAGCGGAAGGAAAGAGAGAGAGAGAGAGAGAGAGAGAGAGAAAAGGAAGAAGGAGAGAAATAGAGAGGAAAGCAGTGCACGTTGTGTGCAAGCGCGATATCGCGCGATACTATCGCGTTACGGGGAACGCGTCGAGCGTCGTGCGAAACGCATCGGCGAATTTTCGGCAACAAACTTGGAGCGCGGTACCGAGAATATCCCGCTACGACGAGACAGACAAATAGAGAGGCAGGGTGAAGGGAAGAGAAAAGAGAGCACTGTTGACCGAAATCGCATACACGCGGAAGGCGTACGCGCGAACGGCACCACGCACACGCACTTCCGAGGAGCACGGCACTGCGGATTCCGGCGTAAAGATAGCGGAGAGGGACCGGGACCGCGGAAGAGGGCGATTGTTACCGTGCCGAAAATTACGACGAGCGGCACACGCAAGATTATCGCGGTGCGGCGACTGCTCTCGCGCGACGTGAACGAACGGCTGACGGTCGAGACTGGGATCTGCGGAGGAACGCAGCGCCGGAGGATCCGTGGAACTCGCGCGGTCCCGACGCGTCTAGCAGCTCCATCTTGACTCGCTCGAGTCGGCGGCGGTCGGTCGCACGGCGCTCACGGAGTCAAGTGTCTCTCTTTCTCTCACGCGCGCGCACACACACACAAACAAGCACACGCGCGTTCTCCGGAGCCGTCCGCTCTCGCTCGCTCGCTCTCGTTCGTCGCTACGTCCGTCTCGCGAGAGCGTGCCGGGGAAACACGCGCGCGCTCGAGCCGCTCTCACTAACACAATAAATCCATTGTGAGAGAGAATTCCTGGCGGCGCATTCCGCATGTATGTAAGAGTACGGCGAGGAGGGGAGGGAGACGAGGAATGAGCGAGCGAGTGAATGAGACGGAGAGAGCAAGGGAGAGAGAAAAAGAAAGAAGGAAAAAGAGAGTCACCGACTCGAGTCAGCTCGGACTCGACTAGCTCGTGTTCGCGGATGTCGTTACGGGGCGAAGGAAGAGACAGAAAAGGTGGAGGAGAAAGAGAAAGACGTGCTCTCGAAGGGGAAAGGGGCAGGAGCGAGAACGAGAGTATGTACGTGTGTGTGTGTGTGTGAGTGAGGTGGGAGGTAAGTAGCGAACGAAGGGGCGAGGGAAAGAGAAAAGGAGCCGATATACCGGAGGGACGTTTGGTGGGGAAGGAATTAATGCATGCCAAAGGAGGGGGTGGGGAGAGAAAGACAGGGCGGGGAGGAACGAAAGTGGAGGAAGAGGAACGAAACGGAGCGCGAGAGAGGGCGGAAGGGAGGGAAGAGAGTACGCGATACGTGTATATGGTCGTCGTATAAATAGACGAGAGAGGCGATATAGGCGTCGTTATAGTACGACTCCTAGGGCAGGTAGTGTGGATGGCTCGGTCGTAACATGCGACCGACTACTCACTCCACGCGCGCGCTCACTCGCTTCCCACCCAGTGTGGGCACCACACCGAGAGTTACTGACACTCGCGAGCACGCACGCACTCACGAGGTCGGGTGAAGGCGGTGCGCGCGAGCGCGCACGCATACACGCGACACACGTATATACGCGCACCACCGAGAGACCCACGCGATACCACGGCGCATCCGAGTTCACTCGTGCACTCCGCGCGAGTGCCGCGTACGATGAATAACGCACACGACCTCGCACACGTTCCTCGCCGCGCCGGCCGTTTCGTAGAGCGTTACACGCTTTAAGCCCAGGAGTTAGAGCTCGCCGCTTTGCCACCCGCGTTTTCACTCCCGCACTCGCGATACGCGACGAATGCAGACGAATGAATGAACCCGAGGGCGAGGGGGGGGGGGGGACGACGAGACGTCGCGTCGCACGGGATCGCGCGTATCACCGGGGACGAGCCGTCGCGGCGAACGGCACGGGGGAGCAGCCGCGTTCCTTACCTACGTACCCTCGTAGTAGCTCCCGTCCGTGTTTCCAGCGCGACGGCCTCGGGAGAGCGGCCTCTCGGAGCGCGTTCGCGTGCACCAGCGGCGCGCGTCACGTCACGTCACGAAGCACGGCCGCCGCTACGCGGTAGTCTTTACCGACCGGGAGAGCAGCGCGGCCGAGACAACGGCGACGACGACGACGGCAACGGCAACGACGACGGCAACGTCGTCGCCGCTGCTGCTGCTGCTGCTCGGGGACGCGAGCGAGGATCGAGCCGGCGGCACCGAATTATTGACATCGCCGTCACCGCGTACGGGTTTAGAACGTGTCGCGACGATTCCCTTCGTAGGTGCCCTCCTACCCTCCCGTGTGCCTCTGTATCACCGTCGATGAGTCTCTCCCTCGCTCGCGCGTACACCGGTTACTCTCGGATTCGATTGCTCAACTGAACTGCCTGCGACGAGCCGGAGTCGTATAACCGAGGCGGCCGACCACGCGCGCGCATGCACACACGTATACACGTAACACGGAGAGAGAGAGAGAGAGAGAGAGAGAGAAAGAGAGATTGGCATACGTCGCGTACGTTCAAGGCACCACTACCACCGACGCCCCGCTGTGCGCCCTCCCCCTCTACCCCCACCTCTTTCTGCGCCTCCTCCTTCACCTTCACCTTTTCCGACCGCTGCCTCCTCCTATGATTCCACTTCTACGCTCGTGTATCTCGGCGGACGTGCACGCATACGCTTCACCGAGTCACTCGGACGAGCCGAAACGACGCGCTCGTTCGCTCTGACAGTCCCTACATTCACGTATTTACACACGTATTATATATGCGCGCGCGTATGCACACGCGGCTGAGAGAGACGGAGAAAGAGAGCAGGAGAGACACGCTCGCTCCCACTGACAGTTGCCATATCTCGACCGCGTGCGTGCGTGAGTGCGTGCGCGAGTGCGCGTTCGCGCGCACGCGTCCGCCTCCACGCACGTATGGTCCCCGGCGGGGCGCACTCACACGGACGGATGCACTTGTGCGCGCGCTAGGCGCGCTCCGCACGCCGCGAGTAGCGACGGCTCGTCGTCGTCGACACGCGCGACCGTACCGTATATGCGTGTTGCGCGCCCGAGAGCCTCTAACCCGGAGCGGCACACACCTACGCACACACGGCCAACCACCAGCGGTCCGTCGCCACGACTTGCGAGTCTTCCAGGAGCGTAGCCCGCCCGCGTTACCCCGCCCCATTTTTTATTTTATTAAGGAACTCTAGAACTCTTAGGGGTGCGTTCAGAACTGTAACAAAAATTTAATTTTTTTTTAAATGGGGTGCTAACTTCACAGAGGTCCGCCCCGTCATTCCTTCCTCTTCCTCGTCGCTGATAAATAATCGACGAGTCCACACAACGCAGTCCGCACGGTGACTTCTCTAATTTCGAAGACTCGAGAAAGTTAATGTCAGTATTGCGAAAAGAATTCAGATTAATCCTCTTGAACTTTTAGATAAGCGTATATTTATTTAGTTTTGCTCAAATTACTTTGCAATTCGCCTTTTTAAAAGTTTGGAGAAATTGATCTTGAAATTTGGGAAAACAAATTAATTTTTACGACTTTTTGAAAAAAGTGTAATTGTTTTTCGTTTAATGTTGACTGGAGAGACGAAGTGGTCCCCAATCTACCTTTTTAACAACTCACGAGGACTTTTTTAAGAACTTGGGAAAACTGATCTGAAAAAGTCAGGAATTAAGTTTAAATTAATTTTCTAAAATCTGACCGCTATTATAGCAGTCGCTATTATAGAAACTTTCAATTAATATCGAACAAAAATTATGCACACGGAGTTCAGTTACGAGTACAGTGGTATACGAAGCGACGTTCGTTATTGGAAACGGAAATGATATTTTCGTAACAAAAATATCGAAACGTAAGTAGTTTTCTGAAGAATTGGAAAAAAAGTGTGGAGTTTTGTGGTAAAATGTTCAGCTAATTCTAAGCGAATTTTGCCTGAAAAGAATTTTGACTCGAAATATAGCTATCGAGATGTTTAATATTATACTTCCAAAGAGTGCAAAAAGATACAGCATCCAATAAAAAATTTTGATTATAGCTTACAAAATATGTATAAATATAGTAAATAAAGATTAATATCGACGGTAGGTCCACAATATTACATCCGTAATTAAGAAACAGTCACGCAATAAAATAAAGTAAAAATAAAAAATTATCTGTCCAATTCGGATTTCGCATACACGTAAATTCAGTCTGCAGTTATTATAGAAGCGTGATTTTCGAGAAAACAGTAATTTACGTGACGTAATTTACTGTTGTCTGACTTATTCATCGTTGCATCAATAATTACATTATAATAGATTACGGCGGATAGAAAACGGACAAGTTCTTGCAGACTGCGTTACGTTGCGCATGTATTTTTAGCGAGACGATTATGAATCTCGTATCTTTTCTCTCCGTCTCTGCCTGTCTCTCTCTCTCTTTCTCTCCCAGTCTCTCTTTCCCTCTTTTCGCGAGCTGATTACACACAGCTGATAGCCTCGCATCGGCAACTAACTGCTAGTTGGATCGCGACGGACTATGAATCACGCCGGTAGACCAGGTCATATGCTATTTCGGAATCTCGAGTCGCTTCCGAGTAATCAAAAGAATAAGAAATCGACTCCAATTCCGCTCCTACTTATTGTCGTTGTCGTTACGTACCACGGGGATCAGCGCCTTTGACATTCCGCCTCAATCCTTTGTAACATTGAATCTTATTTGTACGCATGCCTCAGTTCGGCTCTTGCCGACCGTTACGTTTTTATTCATCCGTAGTTTATTCCACTTTAACTTCTTGCACTCCTCCTTTTCCTTATCTACGTTTCCATCGTTCATGTAGAATATTTGATTTTCAAAACAGCATAAATATCTTCCCGATCTCAGAATTTTTACACGAAAGAAAAACACGACTTCACACAGCCTATTGCTCATTCCGCGAATACCTAGAGGATCCTCTTCTTGACAGATCACGCTCTTCACGAGGGTCTCGTTCGTAATCATGGGTTTCGTTCCTCGTCGAGCACCGTATTTCCGTCTATTTCCTTTTGTTCCGTCGGATTCCTTCGGTAAGTTTCGACTCTCAAAATTGTTTAGGAGGCGAAAAACGTAGCTCCGTTGCTTCGTTGTTAAGAAGGGGTATCGAGTGTCTCTTCTTTAAGCATATAGTTCTTTGTAGGGAGGAATCTGTGTTTTTTGTTCTTTGTCAAGTGTCGCGGGATCGCGACATTAAGATCGACGAGCGAAGAGGCTCATAGACAAAGTAGACACATCTGGCGTAACAGTGGCCTCTCGTACGCCGTGCGTAAACGCTCGGGACGACTCGTGCGCATCACGCACACTTGCATGTGTACACACGCCCGCTATCTGCATAGCCAAGCAGGGGCGGTCGTTACACGCGAGAAACAGATAGAGCGCCGTAACAGATGCAGCATGCATGAACACACGAGGAAGAGAATTAATTTCACAATAAAGAACGTATACCGGGAAAAGTGATACGTGATAATACGATAATTTTCTATCTCAGGAATATTATTTACAAACGTTATATCAAAAAGTAAAGCGTAATAAGATACGAGACACGTGATAATTGAAATGAGATACATAATTAAATAATTCCAAGAAGTAAAATTGTAACAATTGTATTAATTTCGCACCGAGGAATATATTTCGAGAAAAGCGAAATGTAGTAATAAAAGACTTCTTATTTCAAGAATATTATTTAGGAATAGAATATATATTGAGAAATAAAGCACGTGATAAGACACGAGACAATTATGAAACATATAATTAAATAATTTCGAGAATTAAAATTAGAGAGAAATAAGATTAAATTTATAATGGAGAATTTTTTTATTTGTATTTTTATCTTATTCGAAATTAGTCGAATGATGAAGATTCTTTTATGATTCATTTATAAACTGAGAGAGAGAGTATTTGCAAGTTGCTTTTAGCAGAGGACAATTGTCTTTTTTTCTCGCCTGATAAACGATAGCGATCGAAACCGCGTGCGGCCCTGCGGCCGTACACGCGTGTACGTGAACGGAATAAGAAACGGAAAAAGAGAGAAGGCGGAGAGAAAGAGAGAGAGAAGAGGGTATACACTGCGTCTATGTGTGTGCGTATATAACCAACTAGCGTCATGTATGCCGACGCACAACAATGCGCGTGTATTGTCTGGCGGATTCTCGGAATTTTCGACGTCGGTCCAAGAATTATCGCGCGCCGATACTCACCGACGGTATCGAAATGCAAACAGATACTGAAGTAGTATATAAACATAGAACCGCGATTGTGCCATCGCTCGAGAAGTGCATCTCCTCTTCCGCGAGATTATTGCGGGAGAAATCGCGACACCGATTTGTCAACTCTGTAAACGCGTCTCAGTTTATACGGGCATGGAGAGCGAGTCTCCGCGGCAACACGTTTACGACCGATTAAAGACCGATTTACTGAGGCAACGGCGAGGATTACGCCAGACAAAAATCCTCGAAAAAAAGCACTCGAAAGAAGATGACACGAATATTTCTTAGAAAGCGAAAGGGTTAGACTCCAGGGACAGACTGGAGAAGTAACGTCGGGACGTGCCGCGCTGGTTCGATACGGCACTGGTCGGTGAGATGCTGTTGAATGGGCCGCGGCCTATTGGCTGGTCTCGGGTCACGTGCACACCGCTAGACATTCATTCTCCCCTCGCAACTGGTCCGCGTATAATTTGCACACGCATGCCTCGGCTGCGCGCGACCGCCGTCGCCGCCGCCGATATGACAAGCCCGTTCTACACAGTCACCGCGGAGGTGTACACACGAGCACCTGAACACGTTAAGGTGGATTCAGACCGAGCGAAGAGCACGAACGAACGCGAACGAACGAGCCTCGACGAGCGCGGACGGCGCCGCGAGCACGAACGAGCCCGAATTAACATCGACGAACACGTTCCACCCCTTGCCGGGGCGTCAAGGGAACAGAGATCGTTCGTGTTCGTTGGTAATCGTTCGTCCTTGCCGGTCTGGTCTGGATCCACCTTTACTGTGGCGAGATGAATAAGGGGCGAACGCGAAGGAGCCGCAAATCGCTTTTACGACACCGAGAACGCGCGAGGAAGATCGTCCGCAAATAGCGCGCGGCCTTTTAACCCTTATAAGGGACACGAGTTTATACGAGAGTTTATACGAGATTACTGTCCGTACATTGTAAGAAAAGTATATAAAATGAAGGATTACATTGTAAATGAAGGATTATATTGTATTATGTTTCGTGTTTAATGTGATTTTATGAACAAATGTATAATACGGACTAATAGCCATCCAAAGCCTTTTAAGGCATGGATTAAGAATGAATTAATAAAAAAAAATATATAAAATTATATATCAACTGCGAAATCACAGTTTTTAATAAAAATATGTTTCCCTTATATGTGATATTTACCTATAGTGTGATTTTACATATATTTTTACAATGTAAGCAAATGTCTGTTTTTGCGCATTCAAGAGCCACGTAGAATCCTACAGGGCATCAACTTGTTAGTACAAATTCAATCCTGTTGATTTCTGCTTTTGTTTTTCTTTTATTTTAAAGTAATCCTGCCAGCTCAATATTAAGCTAGCAGCGCCACGGTTTTTTCCGAAATAGCACACAATAAAAAATTATCTTTAATGACACAATTTAGTACAAAATAGGTACTAAATGTTCCAATAGATCCGGTTTGATTTTGCCGACTTGGTCCTCGTCCTGCTAGCTCAATGTGTCAACTTGGAAATTTTACACTGAGAAAAAAAATTGGTCGTACGGATTAAATTTGTATTGTTGTTGATTCAACAATTATTAAGTTGCATTAAAAAAGGTATAGGTTCATTCATGTCAACCATCAACATTTTTTAATCAAGAATTAGTTAATTCAACTAATGTTCAGTTAAACCAACTAATGTTTAGTTGAACGTATCGGACTAAATATTTTAGTGAACACATAGTATGCTACATAATGTTAAAATCTTCACATGATTTATAAGGTGACAATACAACCTAAAGAAACAATTGTTATTCCAACTCCCTACGGCTGGTACCGATGGGAGAGGATTACATCCATGTCCAACAGGAAACTTTTGGTTAAACACTTCTTACGACACTCTAATATGTATGTATCATCTTACCTTACAATGCGTAATCTGTAATCTTTTCGTAAATATCCCAACTTATACGTAATATTCATTTATGTTCTATGTAGTCGCTGAAGAAGGCCCAAAACAAGGGCCGAAACGTTCTAATAAACAATTTTAATTACATCCACATAATACCTGCGCATTTCTTACCGCGCTTGGCTCTCAATTAGCCCAACGAAATTTCATTGATTGACATCTCGGAGCCTCAATTCTTCTAAATATTTTAGTTGGATAAAACACATTTTGCGCTTTTCAACAAATTTTTTTTCTCGGTGTAGAAATCGGGTCCACACCTTTGGAGATTACGCGTACGCCGGAAGTCGATCGCCGAGTTACTCGCGCGATCGTCGGTACCTCCCGCGGGATCTATCAGGATGGATTCGAGACGATTTGCGGAGTCACGATCGGCTTACCGAAGATTACGAGGACGCGCGAGCGGCCAATAGTAAATTATATAACGTCGCTTGCGCGCGCCTCGCTCATTCCGTACATGCGTGCGTAGGACGATTACGAGGCGTCCGTGACGTGCCGGTTCTCTTTTCCCCTTCCGCCCTCTCTTCCCTTTTTTTTCCTCTTCTTTCATTGCTCGTTGCACACCGCGGGCGCGCGCGTATCGATCGCTATTTAAGTCGCGCGAGTAACCAGTCGTGGCCGCGGGTCGCAAAAGGATCCCGAGTGGTCGCCACCGCGTATCGGCCGATCGTTAAGGAGCCGCCGACGCTCAAAGCGCGTAACAGTCGAGCGCTTGTTCGTCGCTGTCGTTGCAACAGCGACGGATGAATGAAAAGTCGCAAACAGCGAGAGAGGAAAGAAAAAGAGAGAGAGAGAGAGAGAGAGAGAGAGAGAGAGAGAGAGAGAGAGAGCCGGATTGAACGACGCGTGACGATGCTGCGTATAATCGCTGTCGGTAGCATCGGTTTTTTCATTGAACACGGAATATAGGGAAAAATGAATATTAAAGAGAAAAAGAGAGGCGTGGAAAGTAAAAAAAATATCAAATTATGGCGCAGAATATATAAATTCGATATTTTCAGTCATTTGTCACCCGCGGTTATTACTCGGTTTTTTTAACATGACTGTATTATTGAAGATATTAATAATTAATTTAATGTTACCATAAGCTAATAAGCATCTTGTAAACCTCCCATTATTGTCGAGAAATTGATCGCAAAAGATATTCGAATAATAAATTAAATATGTAACGCAGTCGTAATGAATAATTTCTTCAGAATAATCGTTAAATATGATTCTATACTTGGAGTATATGTCTCTCGCTTATGAGTTATGAATAAAATGAAATCACAATCGAATACGTCGCGTTTTAAATACGGATGATTAAATGAACCTTGAAGAAATTATGAGCTTCGAAAATTATAAGATTCGCTTCGAGCTCGAAATCTTATCGAATCCAACGGATCCACTTCACGTTATTTATTTCGAACTTGAATAACTTTCAAATCCGTTGAGAGATCCATCCATTCCGAGAGAGAGAGAGAGAGAGAGAGAGAGAGAGAGAGAGGGTAAGACGTCGCAAACGCAAATGTGTCGCTAACGGCAACGGACGTTCCGACTGCCACTTTAAACTAACGTGCTCACGTGCCGCGATGACAAACGCGGAAAAAACGAGATCGAGGAAAAGAGCGAGAAAGAGAGAGATGGATAGAGACAGAGATAACTGACAACAGCCGGTGTTTACCGCCGCCGTCTTTTCGAGTGGTGTTTATGGCGGACCTCATGCGGACTCCGTTAACTTATCTTATATTAACGGCGGCGAAGACGCGCCGTGCCGCGCGAGATTACGCTCGCGTTTATCTCGATATTGCGAGGAAGACGCGGGGTGATGCTCGGTCGTGTCAAGGTCCCTGAAACCCGTATCAGACTATGGAGATTGAGAATTTTTGCGAATTGAAGATTAGAATTCGATCACCAATCAGATAATCTTAACGTAAGTGCTCGCGTGGGGATTAATTTGAACGACATTTTAATTTCTTATGTCTAAACAAAACTGTATATTTTTATTTATAAATAATTATAAACTGAGACATTTTTTATTATTATAAAATAATAATTTTGAAATCTATATTTTTAAAAATATTTCTTTATGTAATATTTTGGTCAGTAAATTCGTAGCTTTCGTCTGGGTCAGTTTGATCCCCACGCGCGTGCTTAATCTTCATTCTCTTCGTTCTGATTAATCCAATTCTAATCTCCAATTCGCAATCCTCAATCACCAATGCATAAGTCTGACACGAGCTTAACGCGACTTCTTTTTCATCGTCTTACGTTACGCGCTGCTCCGATAACGATTCCGCATTTATTTCCCGCGAAACGTGACTCTATTAGAACCGAAGACGTAATCGTCGTTAACAAAGGTCTCGTCGCTAACAAAGGTATCTCGATCGTCTCATATCTGCGTGTGTTCTGTGAAAGAGAGAGAGAGAGAGAGAGAAAGACAGAGAGCGACGCGATAAAAGTACCACTCGAGAAGGTATCTTCGAGGTAGCGATCGGCGTGCGGCACGACGCGATTGGTGAACGACAGTCGATCGTCTTCTCGCGATATCGCCTCCGCACCCCGTAATCAGTCGCGCGGAAGACCAGACTGCCCGGCAGCGGTACCACCACCCCATCTCGCACGCTATTATTATAACCGACGCAGAATCAATCGAAAGTCGCCGTACACACTTGCGTCATCCGCGTATCTCCCCCGTTTTCGCGTGTTACTCCTGCCGCTTGTTACCCGCACCGGTTAACACGTTCGCGTCATAATTCCCGTGCATTTCCCGAGCCTCAGGCGTTTACGACTGACCTAACCAGATACCAAAGCTGAGTACATGAGAATACACTTCGAGGGAAGTGTACGATGTATACTTCCTACGGAATATTAGGCAGACTTGCCATACCTGACTGGATCGAAAAATTTATTTATTTTTTCAAGAAACATAGTATTTTTTTTTCGTGAAAACATTTTCGCAAAGTTACGTGTTAAAATTCTCTAAATTAACAAGGATACAGTAGGTCGTTCACCTTGATCTTGGGTCAGAGACCCGTCGTCCTCTGGATCCCCTAAACCTTCGCCGTTGTTTATGAATATTTGTAAACACGGAGAGGATTCGGTTTTTGTGCCAACAATGAAAGTTATAAACACGATTTCAAAAGATTGCTTCAAAAGTAATGTACAACGTGGTGTGATAATCGTAGAAATTGCAGTTCGCGTTCAAGGGACAACTTTATTAGCTCTAGAACCTCACACTGGGATCCATTAGACCCCAACTCGATTAGTGTATTTTCAAGCATGTTTTAAATTATAAAATTTAAACTAAGCGTTGGCGGAACTTTGCTCCTCACATTTTACTGCGTGCTCGTTTCGCTTCTTCAGATTGCTTGCCAGAATTTCTGCGCGAGCGAGCGTAGGAAACTGGGGAGATCACAGCAGAGGAGGAAGGTAACTAAAAACAGGCGCGTGAAGACAAAGCGTTAACGAAAGTAACGAACATCGCGGACATTCTTCGGCAACGAGGCCAAGTCGTCGCCGATTTGCTTCTAAAGAGAATGAACACCACGTTACTGAAGCTGACAGCAAGAAGCAACAAAAAAGCGAGATTGCAATCTCAAATCGCAATTGAAGAGACAGTATCTTTTACAAAGGAGTCACTTTATTCGCCGGAAATCAATTTTTTTTCATGATAAAATAATCCGGTCCTTTTTATATTTATATGTATATGAAGTTTCAAACGCGTGTTGTCAAAATCGATCGCCATGCACAATTTCTTGTAAACTACTGCACGTAACATAACATCCAATTATTAGATAATAATCGCTAATATATCCCCTTTAAATTATTACTAATACTAGTGTTAATAATATCGGTAATTTTAAGTAATTTCTGTCGTACGTTCGCCAGCAGATTGCTCTCTTCAGGACTTCTTAAAACGAAGGTCAAAGACTTTCGTGAGTAAACTGTCGATCGAGACGTTAACGAATATTACTCTTAAGTAAGTATTAGTATGTTAATTAAGTAATACACCATTTTTCTCACGTAAAAACTATACTCACGCACGGACTCGTGCCATAATGGAAGGGCTTTTTCGAGGGAACGGCCAACACAGCCATTTGTTTAATCATCCATCGAGGGGAGAGAAAAGATATATACGGCGACACACCTCGATTGAAACGCGTGATCGAAACGTACTATGACGTTCGAGGTGTCAACACTGAGGGAAAACTATTTTCACTGCGATCGCCATAGCATCGTGGACCAAACTTTGAGGTGAGAAAGCTCATATATTCATCTTTAGTAAATATCGCGCGAAATATTCCTGCTTCAAACGTAAGAAAATATGTTGTGAAGAATCTACGTGCCTCTGCATTCGGATAACAGAATGTTCGAATAGTAAACTTTCAGATAACGAAGATTCGATTATTGCACGTTTCGTGTATATTTCGCACACGATATCTGCGTATCTACGTAATCCACGAACGGCGACATGTGAATTGAATGAAACAAATCATTTAAATGCTTTCATCAATCGCTGTGTTTTTCGTTTCTGAATCATCGTCTATCAGCAACTGTTTAAACGTTCTCGTTAATGGATGCGTCTGTATTTCCGAATTATCGTTTATCGCAGAAAAATTTGAGATTTAAAAAACGATTATACATTTTGCGATCGCAGAATACTTTTCTTAATTACATTACGCAAAAATACATGTGGAGCTCGGAGCAGAAGTGTAGCAGATATAGTTTCATAATTTAGGTCACTTTGACAATAATATTCGCTTTTTAAATGTGTCTTTATATTTCAATCAAGCCTTATAACGATAAAATAATCATCTCGGTTTGATAATTATGATTCAGGCATTTGTTTTATTTAGATACTAGAAAGTCGCAGACACACGATATCGTCACTGTCAATTATACGCTGTTTTTGTTATCTTTTTGCGCGGTCATAAAATTGGACGTATATCGTCAATTTACAACTGCAGAGCGAAAAAACTCATCGCCGTTTTATCGACTTCAAAAAATTATATCTACGAACTACTCCAAATAGAAATGCGAAAGCATTGGACAAGATTAAACGATATTCCAACAGCAGTAGACGTAGTATACTTTAAATGTGACATTTTTCGCTCGAAATAATAGATCAAGCGTGGTGAAACTCGGTTCACGATAACGTGCAGTCATCTATTCAAAAACTTTACCCAAAAAAAAAAAAACGTGGCGATTTAAACAAATTTAAACGTAAACTCATTGTCAGTCTGAAAAGCGTGATTATACGATGCACGTCGCGTTCGCTGACGTAAACGCTCTCAATTATTGACACGTCATTTAAACGTACTCGAGTACGGCTAACGTTCAATCGTAGTTTTTCGCGAGTAGTAATAGAGCGTGAGTCATAAAGAGGCAGGTATAGCAACGAGTTATGACTACCTACTACGGAATTTCCGCTCCCCTCACCGCGCAAATCATCCATTAATAAGAATATTGTCATGCAAATTTAATTCATGGTAGTATATTTACACTGGAAATACCGCGAGGTCTCTTGGCACACGGACCGTTAAAAGTTTGGCGCAAATTCGCGCTTGGCGTCGCATTCCAAGAATTTTTTTGCCGATATCTAACTTCGTAATGCGAGATTCTAGTCAAATGGCGTCACGAATCCTGTTATAGCAACTAATTTTAATGAATTATAACGTAAAATCGTCTGTAATAAAAAAAGCTACTTTAATAAAAAATGTAACGACGATTACTATAGTTTGGCTTTTCGAGCTCGCCAGTTTTATCTCGTCGATTAGCCCGCTTGTATATTACATCACAATCCCAAACACAAGATTGGAAAAAAACAGATTATTTGTTCTGCCGAATCACCTGATCATAATTGATATCATAATTATAGATAATCGAAATTGGAAAGAAAACACCATGTAAATTATTTCATTAGATAAAAGCCCACCGTTCACACACATAAAGTCCGAATTCGTCAACGCAGATCCTGTTCTACAAGCCAAGTTTTCATCCTAGGAACGGATCCGGGCCGAGTGAAGAACGCGAACGGACTGCACGAATGAACCATCTTACTTCAATGAGCGTGGATAACGTCGCGAATACAAACGAGTTGAAATTCACCTCGGCGAACATTCCCTCTGTTGTCGGTGCGTCGAAGGAAAAGCGCACGCTGCACTCGCTAACACGTTCGTTCGCGAACGCTCGCTCGTGATCGTTCGTCCTTGCTGGCTAGCTCCGTATCGCTCGGACCCGCCTTGACACGCGGACGATATATTCGCGTACCTGCGACAAGCGCGGACATACGCTCGTGTCTGAAAATATTTCATTCAATGTGCCGTATGTACGGCATGTGCCAAGCATTGACCGTGGACGACGTCTAGCGCACGTCTATAAGCCTAGTCCGTCGTCTATTAAAAGAGTGCTCGGCTGCAATCTTGCGATTACACGTACCTGCCGCGCGCTCGCGATGCGCTACCCATACAGCGTACGCGTGTATTTGTACGTGTAAATACTGTACGTTACACGTGTGTGTGTGTGTGTACGCGCTTGCGCGCGCGCGTGCACGCTCGTACGTACATATGTATGCGCAAGCCACGGCGGTTGCGTGTTCGCGGGCGTCTCGACGCGCTTCCTCGTGGCCTTTGTGAAGCGTCGCCGCCCGCCCGGTTAGCAACAGATTTCACCAGGATCGGACGAGCCGTCGAATAAGAAGGACCCCGGGCACCCCGTGGCCTAGAGAAGGAGGAGAGAGAGACAGCTCTCTTACCCGCTTTATTCCAAGCGAAGGTGTGGGCAACACGAATCGATCCGCGAATACGGAACGAAGAAGGCGGGCGAGAGCGCGTCGCTTGACAATCCCCGTTTAATTCTCTTTCTGATGGAACGACGCTTCGCAAGTCGATCATCAAGAATATGAACGCGAGAAACGTATCGGCTTTCGCGAGGGATGCAACGTTACATTTCGCATGCGCCTTTATTCTCGAATTAAAAAAAGACTGGCAGTTTGTTGAAGAGACAATTTCAAGTAAAAAGTGTAGAAATATTTTTTTAGATCTTAAATGTGATTTATAAATGTGATTTTACTAAATATTAAGCATTTATTAATGCCATAATAAATTTAGAAACTTGAAGTGACTTGAGAAGAAAATAAGATTAAGGAAATTTTAATTGCAATAAAAAATATCTCAATTTACTTCGTTTATTCCTTATATTAATATCGAATGGAAGCTTTCATTACTTATTGTGAGAATAGCATCTTAAAGCTATTTTCATTATTCAAAATTTTTTTATCTCTCTCCAGCAAGTAATCAACATTTTACATTCATTATGAAAGAATGATGCAATGTCTGAATATACATAATCTATAAAGTTATATAAATAAATGATCTTAACATGTAACATCCAATAAAGCTAAATAAATATGCAAGGAGCCATATGTAAATTACATATTAAATACAATCCCTCCTTTTCCCAGCGAAATATTTCCGACTTGAAAACTCTCCGTTTAATTTTAATCAATTCTTCGCTTTATCATGTCACCTACAAGTGTCGGGTATTCAGGTGTAGAACATTCGCTCGTTTATCTCCAAAGCACAAAATGACATTGATTGTTTTAGCTCGTGGCTACAGGTATAATGCTTTCCGAGAAATTGAGAGACGTCGTCTTGCGCCAAGTGCTCGGGACAATGTCGGGACAAGTGACGAGCGGCGTCTCGCGCAGATTCGGTTCGATCTTGCGGAGATTCTGCGGAAGAAGGTGCACCTCGCTCCTCGATGCGACAACGTCGTCGTCGGTTTTATCGCACGTGGCGGTATTGCGACCACCTAGTTCGTCGCTCGTGCGTGCTGCATCGGTGACCCGTGCACAGCGAAAGTTCTTTTGTTCGCCGATGAATCAAGATCCCATGCGCTTACGCGATTCGCATTTGCGAAACGCTCTACATAAGGGCGGGACGCGTAATGTATCGCATGTGTAATACTCGCTTGGCGTCGAACGGGATCATCATCCATTATCCATCTCTGCATTACGATTCTGTCACTTTTGATTTCATTTATCAAATAAATAGTATGTCCATGTGTATATACAAAATGCTGGACAAAAGTATTGGCACATTGGTGCGCTTGCTACTATAAAATAGTAAATATTTTCAAAGAAAATAAGCAGCGAACCGTTTATTTTTGTAAAAATCTTTATTTTTTCTTTATTTCATAGTACATTATATAAATTGACATAAATCAACGTAGTCGTAAAAAAAATAACAACCTTTTTTAAGAGCATTGTATCTTGGAACAAAAATATTGGCACATTTAACAGTAATAATGAAGAAAGCTATATAAAAAAGCAACTAGTATTTAGTTGATAATCCTTTTTTATAATTACTTCTTTTATGTTTGTTACACTGAGAAAAAAAATTTGTTGAAAAACTAAAATGTTTAGTCCGATACGTGCAACTGAAACATTAGTTTGTTTAACTTAACATTAGTTGAATTAACTAATTCTTGATTAAAAAATGAACTATACCTTTTTAATTCAACTAATGTTCAGTTAAACCAACTAATGTTTTAGTTGAACGTATCGAACTAAATATTTTAGTTTTTCAACAAATTTTTTTTCTCAGTGTACCGATATAAATACACATAATTTGTCAGTTGTGCCAATAGTTTCGTCCAAGGATGAAACGTTCTCGGGAGATGTTTTCAATTTCTTGTGTAACTGCATTTATGTTAATTTTTATAACACGAAATTATATGTAAACCAAAAAATAAAAATTAACATTTTACTGCCATTTTCTTTCGAGATATAGGCCGTTTTATAGTAGTAATCGCGCTGTGCCAATACTTTTGTCCAGCAGTGTATATAACATAAAAGATAAACACGGGTTTACGGTCAGGCTTTAGGGAAAAAAAAATTCTTTGCCAAATTAAAATTTCATTGTAATTGTTAACGAAACAAAAGAAAAATTAAATATTTTTAATAAGATATATTCCTATTCACAGAGAATTTTTATTCGATATATATGTATAAAGTAAAACAATAAATACATGATAATATGTATATGAAATTCATATATATATAATATATATAAATAATATATAAATTATTGCATAATTATATAAAAAATAATATATATTAAATGCAACTCTTCTTTTCGCTGTGAAATTCAATTAAATAAAGAATTTTTAATATATAAGAAATAAATTGTTCTGGTAAAGAATTCATTCTTTCAGCAACTATCTGACCGTAAACCCTCGTTTATATATGGCATACATGCTTGGGTGGTACTTAGAACCGACGACGTTTAACGTAAAGAGTACGAGCTTGACTGTCGTGCCCGGCGTACGTCACCCTTTTTCTCCGTTTCTCTCTCTCTCTCTCTCTCTCTCTCTCTCTCTCTCTCTCTCTCTCTCTCTCTTTCTCTTTCTCGCTCTCTTTCTCCCTCTCTGATTCATCCGCGATGCCGGGGCCGGGCTCTCATAAACGCGTTCGATCCCGTGGAGCTCACGTGCCGTAAATTATTCGGTGAGAATAGGAGAGGAGCTGTGTCGTGACGCATGCGCCGGCACGCTCGGTGCAGAAATTAAACCTGCGACGAGGATCGTCCGCGATCCAAATAACTTGTCACGGAGAAACAGGTTTCTACGGGGGTCGCACACGTGCGCGAGCGCGCGCGCGCGCACGGATAGACGGTGGTGTATATTGTATAGATATTCGCAAATAGACACCGACGGCACGATTCTTCGCTGCCGCTGAACTACGAGTTTTCTTGGTAAGGAAAGAGTAATCGATTTCTCAAATTTCTATAACCTAATAAACTCCATTATAGTGAAATGTTAAAATATAATTAAGTCGTTAGTGCGATAATGTAATTTTATTACACAGTCCGATCGATATTAAGACGTATCAAATATTAACCCTCAGAGTACCCACACTTCAAAAAAATTCCTATCTACCCATACTCGGGTATTCCTAACCCGCGTTTTCTTTTGCTTGTATCTCGGGTTGTAATGCATCGATTTTAATTCATTTTTTTTTTAATCAATAGTTTAAAGACTGAAAAAAAAGAATATTCGGGTGAGAAAGTCAAGAAAGTCATAACACAAAAGATATTTTGCAATAAGTAAAAAGGGATCGGAAAAAATGCCGCAACTTTGAAAATCGGCCGGGTTAATTACGCTAACCCAGTGTGGGTACTGAGGGTTAAAAGTGGACATGTCGGGAATTGTAACCCGTCGCTAGTACCGCGACTAATCGCTTCTCCAATCTATATATAATTACAGATTCTGTTAAAATATAATTAAATTGTTAACGCGTTAAAGCGTTGAATCTTTTGCGAGGCTAAATCGAGACGTTCAAATCGGTTAGTCTGCGGTTTACAGTCGCAGGGTCAAAATGTAGCGGAAATCTTTTCGCGCGGTCCAGAAAGTCTCAAAGCAATCTAATCCACGGCGTTTACGCGCAATTAGCGGGCGACGTTAAGTTGGGCGGCGATACGAGGCGAACCGCGGAACGCGGCCGCAGAGACGGATAACGATCCGCGAGTATTTACGTCGCCGGTTGATTAAAACGATTCCGACGGTCGTCTACCTCCTGCCCCGATGTCTATTTTCAAGTAGATTCCGTACAGCTCGCGCTCGTGGTCGACGCATTTACATTTCGAATTTACAGTTCGCACACGTATGCACGCACGCACGCCACGTCACGTCACGTCACGCGTGCGGTTTCGCGTCAGCCGCGCGTAACACGGAGCCTAATTGCATTTTCACCTACGCCTTCAACCGGCGAACGATCATACGTTTCTAACACTTTTCCCTTTTTCCTTTTCCTACCTTTCCCCTTTCCCCTTCCGCCTCCCCCCGCTCTCGCTGACGGTATGACGAAATCGAGCCGTCAATTGCGCTTCGAAAAGATTGAAAGAAAAAGGGATCGCTCGTCACCTGAACGATTTCTTGTAACGATTTTACCGAGGGGTAAACCGCTGAGGGCATTGCGGTGTACAGATGTGGGGCATTAGTGGGCATTACATAAAAAATTCATTAGTAATGCCCAAAAATTGTGTGCTTTTAGTGTACTTTTGTGTACTTATTATAGTAATGCCCAATTTTGGACATTACTAGGCATTGGTGATTGGTGTACATAATTTTGGTCAACGGTTTACCCCTCGGATTTTACTAAACGATAAATTGGGTAATTTATTAATTTATATTAATGTAATTGTTAATTCATTTATGGAACAGGAAGATTCATTTCGGATGCATAAACAAAATGCGCTTTCCGTCTTCATTTAAACTATTTACTTGTAATTTTTATGGTTTCTCAGATTTTTTCACAAGTCTTCAATAAGTTATAAATAAATCGAACAAGTTTTCACGCTTCAGAAATTTTAAATATGTTCAAGATTATGTATAAAATTATTTACAATTTCACGCATGGCTGTCATATTATTTTTGGCACGTAATCGCCAGAAATTATATAATAATAATAAGTAATAATCGCGCAGATATGAATAATCGTTCATTTATTAAAATCTTTATCTTACTTCACTTCACACATCTATCTTCAGTCCATCGAATTAAAAAATTTATTTTTTAATACAAATGATGATAAACTACATTAATTGATCACCGCGTATCGATCAGCGGTCTGTCCTAGAAAGATAGGAACTAAGTATCAATGTCAACGCGTAAGAAAATTCGCGACGTAACGTAACATGCCATTTTTCACGTCGAGCAACGTCAAGTTTTTATCCAGGATCGCGCCGCGTTATCGGCGGCGACGCGCATAATCCCCGACGACGCAACGAGACGCGATCCGCAAGAGTGAACTTTTCCCATTGTGTTACGCGAAAGCGACTCTCGCACGCAATTCTTAATATGAAAGGGGGGAATCGGCCGCCGAGACTCACTCCGGGTGCAACGCGATCGACGTAACGCGCGCTTCCCTTTCCCTCTCGACCTTATCCGCGATTCAGCGAGCGACCAGCGGAGCACATGTTCGCCGTCTCTCGCGGATCGTTGATTCCCCGGCCGATCGATCGATCGATCGATCGACCGACGAAAGAATAGACGATAAGACGCGTTCCATGACGATCAGCGCGACCCGATTGTCGTGACTCGGCCGTGGGGATCATCGTCTCCTGGTCTCTCCTAAACAAAGAACTCTAGCTGACAACACGCAACGACCCTGACTCCGTTCCTTATTACGATCTGTGAGTATAGAAAAAGACGAACATATCTTACTTGGTTGTGGTGAACCTCTACATATGTTTAATTCTAGACGTGAGCTCAGGATTGTCGAATCATTATTATTATTGGGAGATTCGTTTCTACATTTAACGATGGGTGTGCGAATCGGAGTTGGTAGGAAAATCCAGTGAGTGGAAAAAACCATGGTAAATTCCGGTTTTTATTGTCCCGGACTTTATCCAATGGAATAAATAAACTGGCAAAAACTATAAAAATGACTAATATGTAATAGTAAAATATATTTATATAATTTTATGCAAAAGGATATTTTTACTTTAATTAGTAAATTATATTAATCACTATGGTTCAAAGAGAAACGAAACCAATATAATAATAAAGTTTTTTTAAATTCAAATTAATATGTGAAATATATTTTTAAAACAAAAACTTTGAAATAAACTATAAATGTTACGAAATTTTATATTAATTTGTAGTTTAATGAGAAAAACATAATAGTAACAGAATTAAAAATTTTTAACAATATAAATCCGGTTCGCGTTTATCATTTAACATCTTGTAACAAAAGACTTAATTTATTTCCTACATCGATTCCTAATCTATTATAGATTTTATTTCGGATAAAAAAATTGTGGAAAAACACTCTCTCAATTGAACTCGCCGGACAGTTATACAGGGTGTCCCAGACTTACCGTATTACCTGTTAATGGCAGATTCCTGAGATCATTTTAAGACAAAAATCTTAATACCAAAATGTCGAGGCTGCTATAGTTTTTGAATGGCAAAGGTTCAAAGTTCACCAATCTGCTTGTCAAGATTTCGCGCGCTCAGGGACGTCGCATGTCGAAAGAGCCCTTCCACAACACTTTACTCAACTCGATAGAAATAATACTTGAAAGTATTATTTACTTTAGACCGACAAATATCGAATGATAATTGTTTCTAAATTGTCGTACGGAAACGCGATGTGTGTCGAACTGCAAAGCATTCGACGTGAAGCGCGTCGCGGACAAATGACGTTTTTCATGTAATGAGAGAAAATCAATACAATCGATACAAAATATGATGTTCTGCATAAAATTTCGAAGGGCTCTTTCGACATGCGCCGTCCCTGAGCTGTCTCTTATACACATCTAGATGTGTATAAGAGACAGGTCCCTGAGCGCGCGAAATCTTGACAAGCAGATTGGTGAACTTTGAACCTTTGCCGTTCAAAAACTATAACAGCCTCGACATTTTGGTATTAAGATTTTTGTCTTTAAATAATCTCAGGAACCTGCCATTAACAGGTGATACGGTAAGTCTGGAACACCCTGTATAATACACGACAAAATTAGAGCTATAGGCCTCGAGCTGTCTGTGATTTAGAATATCGATAAAAAGGTTTTCTATTTATTTTATTGTTCTCAATAGAAAAAATTAGTTTCTGCCGATTTTTTCCGGAAAATACCGATTTTTACCACAGGCATAGACTTTATCCAAAAAAAATGTGAAATTTTGCGAACCCTGGTTCGAATCCTTCTTTTGAAAATTTCCAATAAATTAATTAAAAAAATAAAAATGAAAATGATAGAAAAAATACAACGCAGCGGTAGAAAGCGTCGCGCTAAATTAATTACGACGTTAAAACAAAAAAAAATACGGCACGTTCGCGCACAACCGAATCTTGAACTTCCCACCCCCTTCCGCTTCTCCTCCCTCCTGCCTCTTCATGCATAAGGAAATTTCTCCCTGGGCGACGGAACAGCGCAGGGACGCCGGGTCGCGAAATATTACGGCACACGAGACGGCTCGCCGCGACCGCGCCGCGTATTCACGCGATAATAACGCCTCCGGGGACCTCTTATCGGTGCACCACGTTAAAGAGCCGGCGAGCCAGCGTGCAACTGGCCGAAGTGGCGTATCGATTCGCGGACGCGTCGCCGTGCCGCGCGCGATTCCCGAGGGATGAACTCGCGCGCGCGAAACGAGCGCCGGTGCACCGCGCGACTTCTCGCGAAGAGTGAGAATCCGCTCCGCTCCTACACCGCAAAATCCTCCGCGAGAACCTTCGTCGCGCCCTCGGCGACGATAGTCGTAACGCGCGAAAGGGGGATGAGAATTTATTCGAATCAAATATACGAGGGAAGCGTGTAAAGCACGGGGTCGAGTGAAGAAGCGAGAATCGATTCGCTCCGAGACGTAAATCAATTGACTTCGATTCGGGAAGAGTTTTCTGAGTCGTTGATAGAAAAGTGACACGAGTAAAAAATTAACATTTTTGAGGTAATGAAAAGAAATCGACCCTAAAGGCTAATATATATATATATATATATATATATATATATGTAATTTTATTTTATTTCAAAGTACAATATGGAAAGAAAGTGAGAAGTTATGCATATTCACTGTCCTAATTAACCATTTAAGGCCCAGTGTACATAATTATGTACATTTACTTTGAGTTCTTCCCAAATGTTTTGTATTGATAAAGTAGTGTTTCTGTCGATATAATAATCTTGATCCGTTTTATATGGAGCTAGATTCTCTATCTCAATTCCTAAAACAATGGTGTTCCTGCTAAACAAGTCACTATTGTGATCGTTGATCGTAAATTTTACTCAAACGGAATCGATGCCTGGGCCTTAAAGAGTTAAAACGTTACTCCAATTCAGAATGTTAAAAATGCTCCGAGACGTAAATCAATTGACTTCGATTCGGGAAGAGTTTTCACGTGATTTTCTGAGTCGTTGATAGAAAAGTGACACGAGTAAAAAATTAACATTTTTGAGGTAATGAAAGGAAATCGACCCTAAAGGCTAATATACATTCTTAATTTTTATTTTATTTTATTTTAAAGTACAACATGGAAAGAAAGTGAGGAGTTACGCATATTCACTGTCCTAATTAAAACGTTACTCCAATTCAGAATGTTAAAAATGCTCTACTAGTTCAAATCCATGCTCCAGGTTCAAATCCTGGCTGAGGTAATATTATTCGCAACAAATTTCTTCACAGCTTTTCGGATTGGGATGAGGAGGGGGGAATCTTATAGATGCTTGTTAGCATCAGTATCATTAAATTGATTATCAATTTAATATTCACACACAACACACACAAAGAGCTGCGTTTCAAGATTGATAGTAACGGCGCGCAGTTTATAGAAAAATCACACATTAATATTATTGGAGCACTAAGATCTGCTATGACCGTCAGTGGTCTATCTCGAATTTGAATTGTTCTACTAAGTTGCTAATTTTGAGATGTGTCACTTTTCTATCAACGGAGCGAAGTGTTGAAGCACGTTCACTTGGCAATCTCGTCCGATTGACTTTTCGATTGTTTAACACCGGTAGAATAACCTTTTGTCACTTGGCAAGTGTTCTTCATCCGTTTTTAATCCTCTAACGAGTCCTGCGACTTCAAGGTAACATAACGTATTTGTTTGTCGTTGTTAACTTCGGGTATACGTCGCTATATATCGTTAGGTGCCATAGTGACCTATTTTTGAAAACGCGCCAGTCAAACAAGTGAGACAAATACACCGAAAGAGAAAGAGAGAGAGGCGGATAAGTATCCAAAATCATATGATCCTCTCCTCCTTCCTTTATTCTTGAGAACACACGTCAGTCCCGCGACACGGGGACAGTTCTATTTAATTGAGCGCAAAACGATCGTCGTCGCGAACGTTAACCCCCTTTCCACCCAGAGATAAACAGATTCCTCCGGGGAGAGAAAGAGAGGACTCATCCGCGGCGGGGGAAAGGACAAAGAGAATCTCGCTCGAGTCTCCCCATTCTTCGACATTCATGAAAATAGTTCATAGAAGGTTAAAGTCGCGTCTCTCTCGCGCGCCCAATGACGAGAAGGGTAAGTCGGAGTCGACTCTCCGAGCACCCTCATCGCGAGCATAAACATTTCCGTCGCCACTCCGCTCCGGAATGGTCGAGTCCTGTAACAAGGCGACGCAGCGGGGTAAGAAGGGGGAAGAAGCGGAGGAGGAAGGAAGGAAGAAAAGTAAGATGCGAGCGCTCCATGTCCGGAGGGAGATAGAGAGGAGCGGGTGGAGGGGGAGGGTCGCAAAATCCTGGGTACATTCTTTACCTGTAGGCTCCGCGACGACGTGATCGCCGGTCCGAACAAAGGCGAGGAAACCGGCGCTTCGACTCGTCGTTGCTGTTGCTGTTGCTGTCGCCGCTGCCGTCGTCGTCGTCGTCGTAGTCGCCAAGGCGGGAGGAAGAAGCGGAGGAAGAGGCGGCGAGGAAGGAGGACGAAGAGGCGGCCGAGGAGGTGACGGAGATGAAGGAGGAGGAAGCGGAGGAGACGTCGGGCGAGGAGGTGGAGGAGGTGATCGCGAAGGAGTAGCGGCAGACGATGGGAGCTGATACACTCGTCGTTCCGGGCACCGCGACGGCGCTGCTGTCGTCGCGTAGCACTCTCCTCGCTTGGAAACCACTATCGTAGCACCACCGCACCTTCCTCCATGTTGCCTGCACGCGAATTCGACGAAGGGCGCCACTGAGCATTGACGCGCACACACCAGGAAGAGAGCCACGATTGCCCCGAGCCGCGGAGGAAACACAAGCGAACGCGCGCGGGACACGTCGTTGGCGCTCTGAACGAGAGAGAGAGAGAGAGACACACACAGTGAGCGAGGTGGGGAAGAGGGGAGGCAGGCAGCGGACGACGGGCCGAACGGAGGATGAAGAGGAGGCGGGGTGGGGAGAAGAGAAAGAGAGAGAGAGGGAACAGGAGCGGCAGGGGGAGAGAAAGAGAGATGCACGCACTCGCGATCGCGCGTCGCACAACACCGCAGGGTCCCCGACGATATATTTCGTACTGGAAAAAAGGCAGCCGCGTTCGTTCACGTCGTTTCACCGCGGACTACGCGCGCGGAAGGCTCGCTCTCGCACGATTACCGCCGCGAACGCGGGAGAGCAGAAGAGAGAGAGAGAGAGAGAGAAAAAGGAGTCCGTGACGTGCCGACGCTCGCGGCTAGGCGCCATTTACAGATACCCGTAGCACCGGCGCGCGGACTCTCCCAGTCTCCCCGTCCGCTCCCCCCTCCATTCGCGCACGCCCCCTCTCCCCTCAACCGAGTCACCCCTCTCGCTCGCTCCTCCTTTCCCTCTCTCTCTCGCTCCGCCCTCCGCTCGACCCCCCCGCCCGCTCTATCTTCGTTCCTCCACCCGCGTTGTCCTCGTCGTCGCGTCTCTCTCTCTCTCTCGCGCTCGCGTTTCCTCTCTATGTCGAAACCGAGTTTAACCGGCCCTCTCTTTCTCTCGCGCGTGCGCGCGCGCGCGTTTCTTCTCTCCGCTCGCGTTCCCCGCGTCCCTCCGCCGATGCCCGCCACCCTCTTTCTCCTTTCCACGCGCTCTTCCACCGATATGCGTTTCTATACTATACCTTGAAGTGCACGACCGTCTCTCACTCTCTCTCTCTTTCTCTTTCTTGCGCGTGCTCTCGCTCCTCGCTACGCCGCGCGTAGCGTTCTCTCCTCGTTGCACTCGACGGTTCCGTCCGACCTATCCCAATTACAACGAACGTCCTTGAGGTGACTAACACCTCGTCGCTCGCTGCCCGCGAGAACAGTGACGTATGTAGGCTACGACGCTCCGCGGACGCCGTTTCGTTACGGACGTATGTTTTCCTTTCCGACGTATGTAAACTCGCGCGGGGGGAGAGAGGACAGGTGGACGCGACAGTTTTCACAACTTGTTATACGTCGCCTATTACCCGTACTTTTACCCTTCATACATTGTATCATTACAATCGTTGTTTCCACTTATCGTATCGAGTACTCTCTCGCTTCACTTGCCATTCGCACACCTCTGTTAAGGGGGGATTCTGGTCTAGAACTTTAAAAAAAAATCGATTTTTTTTACATATTCTTATAGTATATAACATCTCAAGAATATGTTCCTATAGCGATACTTCGAAATTCGAAATATTGACGAAGTTATAAACAGTTTAAGTTAGTACCTCTCTCCCCCCCCTACAAAAAATCGAAATGGTATCTATACATAATTGCAATGAGGGGAGTGCTAACTTGACATTAATCTTCCGGAGCTGACGGTGGGTCTATTGGACTCTCAATTGTAAATCTCTTTCGTACATTTCCATCAATGTAGATTAGCTTTAATCTCGGTTTATAACTTGTTCTTTATATTTTTCTAGTTCTAAGAATTAGAAAAAGATAAAGAGTAAGTTAAACCCGTGTTTAAACTTAATCTACATTGGTGGAAATGGACATTTGTCACCGCTAGATAAAGTAAATGTAGTATTCATTCTTTTTTATATGAGTTATGTCATTTTGATTTCTCTTGAAATTAATTAGTGCCTTAAATGTCCATTTCTACCAATATAGATTAACTTTAATCTCGGTTTAATTTACTCTATCTTTTTTTAGTTCTAAAAATTAAAAAAAGATAAAGAGTAAGTTAAACCACCTCGAGATTAAAGTTAATCTACATTGGTAGAAATGGATGTAACCCATACAGCACAGAACATTGGCAGCAACATTTCGTCAATATTGTTATGTTGCTGCAATGTTACTGCAATGTTGCTGCAATTTTTGTGCTGTATGGGAAGTCAACATAAATTAAATGGCGTCAGTAACTGTGTTACAGATTTTGATGGCAGCTTCGGAGGATTAAACACTTCCATTTTCAATCGCTATTTCCTGCTATTTAAACTACAAAAATCAGGATTGGAGCACATAATTAGCACATAAAAAAACACTTAATCCTAATACAGGTGCCGTTTCGATTTCTTATGGGATGGGGAGGGCCAACTTAACAGAGGTCATTCGCACACATTTATCTTCCAAATGGGTCCAGCACCCATTTATCTTGCTTTTCTAGAGAAAAAATCCCATAGAAGACTTTTAACTCGAAAATTAAACCGAAGATTAAACCAATACGTAAACACAATAAGTATTAACATTACGCGAAGTGAGCAAAAGAAAGAGTCATGTGGTCTGTTCTTTTTGCTGCACTTCTGTACTAGTGCAATAAGTTAGAATGAAAGAAAATATATTTGTCTCATTCTAACTTATTGCACTAGTTCAGAAGTGCAGCCAAAAAGAACAGACCAATGATTTAGGCTAATTCTACA